>MU159751.1:115967-129425 GCA_015888305.1 Antheraea pernyi
GTGAAGTAACAGTGCTTGCATTGTTGCGTTTCGTTCGGTCAGTGAGAGCGCCAGAGGCCCACCTCCTCTCCTCTTCCCCTTCCTTCCCTTTCCCAAACACAGGCTGGCAACGCACTTGCGACTCCTCTGGTGTTGTTAGTGTCTATGGACGGTGGTGATCACTTAAGATCAGGCGACCCACCTGTTCGTTTGCCAGGTATGACATAAAAAATTTCCACGATGGAATATGTATATTGTATATGAGAGAATGACTCACACTAATTAATTTTATCTTTTACTTATTATTTAAAACTAATTAAATATAAGGGACGCTAGTGTGATCAATATAGTAAAAATCCTTATCCAACTTATGTCATTTTAAAGAGTTGTTGACATCAAAGTGCTAAAAGAGGGATCTAAATGGTATAAACCCTTATGAAACCACATATTAGTACATAGCCGTCATGGGAAGCGAGAGGCGTATCGCTACTATTGTGTATAAATGCACTATAGCCGAAAATTGACAAATAATGTGGATCCGACAGAAAAACAGTCCCCGAAAAAAATAAACATCCAACAACGAAAACCCCATCGCAATCGGATCAGTAGTTTTTGAGAAAATCGCAAACACGTATCAAATACAGATCCTGCTTTTTTAAAGTCCTTTAAAAAATAAAATATAATTTATACATAATCGTTCATTTACTACAGGGTGTTCATAGATTTTTCCCGTAGACAATTCCACCATTCCATATAAAAACTCACACAGTAGTCCCATAATTATATCTTTCTCGTGTTACTCTGTACTCATTAAAATTCTCATTAACACAAGACACTATAAACAAAAGGGACTGGAAACAATGACGGTAGACGTATATCACATTACGTACGACGTACCATGATGTATGTTTTAAATCAACACATCGCTCCTCCCGTGCTTGCCCGCCTCTTCCTCACCCCCTCCCCCTTTCCACATCAATACTCCCGACGACAGTAACCATATAAGCCGATATTGTTAATCTGATTGCGTATGTGATACAATATGTAGATCAGGAAACAGGGTGGCATTCAAAAGAATTCAGGGCCCATGGTTTTACGTTTAAATATTACAACATCCAAGTAATTTTATGATTACACTAATTTAATGCTAAAATTCAGAACAGTTTATCAAATGTATCAATCCATAATGTTTAAAATTGTTAATAAATAAATTATGACTTTTATACAACAACAAACAACGGTTATGACTACGCGATTCGAAATGTCACTATTGTCGCACCGTAAACTTTTTTTATGAAGACAACGCCTATTTTCTTAAAGTTTTCTACTTCATGAACACATTATTTTACAAATGTTTCGATCTTATCGACGCCAACCAGCATCATTCATCAAGCGGAAACGGTGAGTTGGCATGACATATCTTCGTCCTTTACTTTCTCTCTGGATTTATTCACGATTTCGTAACCGGTTCGCAATTTATTCACAATAGAATTTGATTATATTTCTTGTAATTTGAATTTGTGATGTTTTCAATATCATCATTTGCATAATTTAGAAATCAACCCTTAGTAATTGATACTTTATCAATATTACTAATACAGAAACACAGCAATTATAACGGTTGTACAAAGCTTTAACTCAAAAGAGAACTACGGAAATCAAAACAAAATTTTATTGAGTACTAACTGCCCACGCCGTCTTGTACTTTGTACTGGTGAAGAAAATAGGACCAAATCTTCCCTTTATAGTACAAGATAATGTAATTAAATAAAATGGCAACTGAATGACTGAACGTCAATATGTCAATTTTGTCAATAATTTTGAAGATCCTTCCCTCGGTCTCACTTTTTTATATAAATATGTTTTAACCTAAATTGTTTTCGTTTCTATACAATTGTTCAAACATTTTCTTCCATACAAACCTTGTCATGGCAATTATAAACACAACAAAAAGGAATTTGCCAAAAAGGTGCAGCCTTTTTAAAGTGTTGCGCTTACATACATTCAGCAATTTATTTTTATTTATATACAAGATAAATAAAGTTACTATTAAAATCTAAAGAAATAGACTTTTATCGTTGAACTATATTAAGATAGAGATAGCAGCGGATGTACACAATAACAAATATGATAAAACTTGTGCAATGATCGAAAGCGGGAGGAGCTTTGCCCCACCTATTTCTGCCGCAAAGTATCCATGATTACACTGCTACGTTCCAGTCCGTAAAATGCAGTTAAAAGTTAAAAGATGAATTGCATACATGCGTGCAAACACTTACTTTAAAACAGAAAAAGTATTTTAATCCCCAAAATATATTCCTGAATCCGCCCACTTCACCTGTCAATTATACTTAGCCCGGTAATTTCCTGCACAGACAGCCTCACTTTACATAATATTACATTGCGTGACTTTGATAGAATATAATATCATCATTATCATCTGTTTCGATGGTCACGTAAGATGAACTATAGTATCTACTTAGTATCTAGAGGAAGCTTTCATTATAGTAAAACCACTTACAGCTTTTATTATTTTACAAATATTTAAGTCCACCCATATTTTTCATTTATAAGCGTGACACTTAAAATATTCCTATATCATTTCCACAATCAAGAGGAATCGAATGACACCTTATATGTTAAAATCCATCAAGGCGTTTAGACTACACAGGACAACATGCGTACGTACATACTGGTACACTCGAAAGACATTACCTTTCTTCATGGTCGAATAAAAATATTACTTTCCTTCTGGACAGTCAGGTAAACATAGTACCCGCCTTCTCGATAGTCATGTAAAAATATTACCCAACTTTTCGACGATCGGGTATAAGAATTACCCTCCTTTTTGACAGTCGGTTAAAAATAGTAATACTCTCCTTCGTGGTAGTTGAATAAATATATAATTGACTCCGCTTCGATAGTTTCACAACAAAAATATTTATTTAGCTATTATTATTTGTACTGATTTTGATTATAACAATGTGTACGCAGCCTGTATACTATGATTTCCTTTAACAGTACAACTGACACTGTCATTCGGATTTGATTTCCGACGGAAGCGGCAGGCGTCGCTGCGGTTGGCTTGTCTTGATTCCCTGTGTTTCCGATTTATGGTCGCGACAGGAAACATACGCCTGACACTCTACGTCACTTAAAAAATATGTTTCAGATGTTTTATTTTGTTTTGCTAGTAATGTCATTATTTATCTTTTCTTGAATATGTAGTCATATTCGAAGTAGCATGATAAAAAGTGTGTACAGAACAGGATTTAGATGTCCTAAAGTCCCGTGGTATTAGGATTTAACTGTTAATATATTATAATTTATTTAAAACATTCTACAGTTTTTGTTTATTCAGCTCCAATCTTATCTCATGTCGAGTGACGATGTGAGTTAAATCGGGAACACATTAAACCTGAAGGTGTTGGTATGAAAGCGCATCTGCCGGAACATATATGGCTTCATCAAATAGTACTTTTTTTTTTTTAAACTGGTTCAGCAAAAAGTACCTGATGGAAAATACAGTACAGTCTATAAATAAAGGTGACGACAAAAATAAGAGCTTTCGAACTTCTTCGTTCTTGACGGGATAGTTGCTACTGTGAAACTGTGGAGACGCGTACCCGCCCGTGTAGTTCTATAGCGGAAAGAAGAAGATGGTATGAGATCAAACAGCTCTTCAGAACACTCGCCATGATACAGACGATAAAAGACGCTCAGTGAGGCGACGTCTCTTCGCAACTGAAGCGGTTCAAGGTTCTTAGTAACGTCTGCATCATTCACAATACGGACAGCCCGTCGCTGCAACCTGTCTAAAGTACGCGTTCTCAGCGCCGTCAAGGAGTACTATCGACGCGTTAGTACGCCGCGGTGTGTTGCGTCACCAGCGTCGCCTACTTTTAGTGCGTGCTTTCTGCTTGACACGTTTCAGCTTGAATAGTACAACACAACGCGGCGTACAAACGTTACGATGGTATGCCTTAACGCACGTTAAGCACGCGTTCTGTTTGGCGAAGACATAAAACTGTCTAGCGAAGGATTTCAAACAGTTCATTTACGTAACTAAAGCTATTACCAACTAAACCCTGTAGCCATTATATGTAATTATTAATTACGGCGACGAGAGTATATTAAAAAATAATTACTAAAGTTTATAACTTTCTCTTATTAGTATTTCAATCATCTATAATTGAAGAAAGTCGCTTTTCGTGCCTCTGAATTGTATTTATGTAAGGTAGAAAATATCAATGTATTCTAATAATATTGTAAAAAGTTTTCGGCTTTAAACCGTGGGTCAAATCTCATGAGATATATAAGAATAATATACTACAGAACAGTACAATTGAAAAGATGCCTACAGAAAATTGCAAGGTGGTAGAGCCACGCTGTAGCTATTACTGGTTTCACCATGAATGAGTCGGCTCACCCGGGGTAGTGCCACCCTCTCATAGAAATTCGATGTGAAGTAACAGTGCTTGCATTGTTGCGTTTCGTTCGGTCAGTGAGAGCGCCAGAGGCCCACCTCCTCTCCTCTTCCCCTTCCTTCCCTTTCCCAAACACAGGCTGGCAACGCACTTGCGACTCCTCTGGTGTTGTTAGTGTCTATGGACGGTGGTGATCACTTAAGATCAGGCGACCCACCTGTTCGTTTGCCAGGTATGACATAAAAAAAAGTCCACGATGGAATATGTATATTGTATATGAGAGAATGACTCACACTAATAAATTTTATCTTTTACTTATTATTTAAAACTAATTGGATATATGGGACGCTAGTGTGACCAATATAGTAAAAAACCTTATTCAACTTATGTCATTTTAAAGAGTTGTTAACATCAAAGTGCTAAAAGAGGGATCTAAATGGTATAAACCCTTATGAGACCACATATTAGTACATAGCCGTCATGGGAAGCGAGAGGCGTATCGCTACTATTGTGTATAAAGGCACTATAGCCGAAAATTGACAAATAATGTGGATCCGACAGAAAAACAATCCCCGAAAAAAATAAACATCCAACAACGAAAACCCCATCGCAATCGGATCAGTAGTTTTTGAGAAAATCGCAAACACGTGTCAAATACAGATCCTGCTTTTTTAAAGTCCTTTAAAAAATAAAATATAATTTATACATAATCGTTCATTTACTACAGGGTGTTCATAGATTTTTCCCGTAGACAATTCCACCATTCCATATAAAAACTCACACAGTAGTCCCATAATTATATCTTTCTCGTGTTACTCTGTACTCATTAAAATTCTCATTAACACAAGACACTATAAACAAAAGGGACTGGAAACAATGACGGTAGACGTATATCACATTACGTACGACGTACCATGATGTATGTTTTAAATCAACACATCGCTCCTCCCGTGCTTGCCCGCCTCTTCCTCACCCCCTCCCCCTTTCCACATCAATACTCCCGACGACAGTAACCATATAAGCCGATATTGTTAATCTGATTGCGTATGTGATACAATATGTAGATCAGGAAACAGGGTGGCATTCAATAGAATTCAGGGCCCATGGTTTTACGTTTAAATATTACAACATCCAAGTAATTTTATGATTACACTAATTTAATGCTAAAATTCAGAACAGTTTATCAAATGTATCAATCCATAATGTTTAAAATTGTTAATAAATAAATTATGACTTTTATACAACAACAAACAACGGTTATGACTACGCGATTCGAAATGTCACTATTGTCGCACCGTAAACTTTTTTTATGAAGACAACGCCTATTTTCTTAAAGTTTTCTACTTCATCAACACATTATTTTACAAATGTTTCGATCTTATCGACGCCAACCAGCATCATTCATCAAGCGGAAACGGTGAGTTGGCATGACATATCTTCGTCCTTTACTTTCTCTCTGGATTTATTCACGATTTCGTAACCGGTTCGCAATTTATTCACAATAGAATTTGATTATATTTCTTGTAATTTGAATTTGTGATGTTTTCAATATCATCATTTGCATAATTTAGAAATCAACCCTTAGTGATTGATACCTTATCTACCTTATCTATATTACTAATACATAAACACAGCATTTATATCGGTTGTACAAAACTTTAACTCAAAAGAGAACTACGGAAATCACAACAAAATTTTCTTGAGTACTAACTACCCACGCCGTCTTGTGCTTTGTACTGATAAAGAAAATGGGACCAAACCGTCCCTTTACAGTACAAGACAATGTAATTAAATAGAAAAGCAACTGAATGACTGAACGTCAATGTGTCAATTTTATCAATAATTTTGAAGATCCTTCCCTCGGTCTCACTTTTTTATATAGATATCTTTTAACGTAAATTGTTTTCGTTTCTATACAATTGTTCAAACATTTTCTTCCATACAAACCTTGTCATGGCAATTATAAACACAACAAAAAAGAATTAGTCAATTAGGTGCGGCCGTTCTGAAGTGTTGCGCTTACATACATTCAGCAATTGATTTTTATTTATATACAAGATAAATAAAGTTCCTATTATAATCTAAAGAAATAGACTTTTATGGTTGAACTATATTAAAATAGAGATAGCAGCGGATGTACACAATAACAAATATGATAAAACTTGTGCAATGATCGAAAGCGGGAGGAGCTTTGCCCCACCTATTTCTGCCGCAAAGTATCCATGATTACACTGCTACGTTCCAGTCCGTAAAATGCAGTTAAAAGTTAAAAGATGAATTGCATACATGCGTGCAAACACTTACTTTAAAACAGAAAAAGTATTTTAATCCCCAAAATATATTCCTGAATCCGCCCACTTCACCTGTCAATTATACTTAGCCCGGTAATTTCCTGCACAGACAGCCTCACTTTACATAATATTATCAATATTTCAACACATGTACACCTTTACACCATAAATTATATAGATACTGTAACATCGGTAATAATAATGAGTTTGCGAAACTCTTAGTTCGAAGTAATTAATTTAGAAATTAGATATCATGACCTCGCTATATTCCACAGAACATTATTTGCAATATCAGCTTGCTTATCTTTCAATTATTCTCGTAATTAATTCATGCAAATTCAATTAATTATTACATTGTTACCCCTCGCCTTATTTCTATAGTAGCACGGCAAAATGACTGCACTGTGCCTGATGGTAAGCACAGTACAATCTAAAAACAATGGCGACCACCGAGAGACATACTATCCATCGCCGGTCGCCGCTGTCATGCCGGCCTGCGAAAAGCTGGATACCCACAGGCTGATCTCGAAACGCGACCCGCAAAAGCGAATCACTATGACGGGCTTTTTCGCCATATACATAAGGCTGTAAAACCCTACCACCTCGCTTCCGCCGTTATTCGTTCGTTATTCAGCCGGGCGCACCACATGCAGGTGAGGTTGGCTTGGATGTCTCGAGTCTTAGATGTTATTTGACACCCCCCTTACATGTTATTTGACACCCCCCTTACACCCCAAAAGACCCAAATCTCAAAATGGCGGGTCATGTTTTTTTTTTAATCTCACGACAAATTAAATTGCAATTTATATGGTTTAGGTAAAACAAGTTTGTACAACACGACTGTTCACCACGGCGGCCCGATCGGAACTCCCTTTTTTTCGGTGAGGTTGGCTTGGATGCCTCGAGTCTTAAATGTTATTGTGTGTACGTGCAGGTGAGGTTGGCTTGGATGCCTCGAGTCTTAAATGTTATTGTGTGTCACCCTACACCCAAAAAGATTTTAAATTGCAATTTATATGGTTTAGGTAAAACAAGTTTGTACAAATGAAAAAATAATTTAAAAATACATTTTACACAAAAATATGATTTTACAATATATAATATGTTGTTTTTCAAAGTTTTGTAATAAATCATTCTTCAAACTTATGCTGCTAACAGTTTGTTGCATGCATGTGTGCCTCATGATGTCTCCATGCTTTTGTATGGAGCTTAAACCTATATGGTTATATATCAGTCTCCAATGTATAATTTTTCAAATTGTATTTTTAATAAAATACCAAAATTAACCATAACAATATATTGGATAACCCTGAGCCAATTTTAAAGCATTTTTAAATTCAGCGCTTAATTATCCAAACAAAAGGTCAATGTGGCAGAAATAACAGCGAAGAGTTAATGATACGTGGCCCCGTCCTACTTTTAATGATGCTGGGAACCCTGATTATGTATTTTATCTATATATTTGAGTAGTTACATTTTAAAATGAGCTAAATCCAATTTTAATAGTCCATAACATGTTTAATTTTTTTAATTTCCAGTTCTTATATACTGAGAACGAAGTTCAAACTCAAATAAAAAAATAAGAGCTTTAGTGTCTGTGGTCATCGTTTTTCATCGAGTACACTGTAGGCTTAGTGTTTACTATTAGACACACGGCCGTCACTACGACGTGCCAAAATGTTTTTATATTTACCAAATTTTTGATTTGGACTATAAATTTAGAAGTCACAAGAAAATCTATTACATTTCCGGTACCCAGCTTTTGATTTGGCACGTCGAAAAGAGGAATAAGATGTACAGTTAAAATCGGCTTGGTTCGACTTTGTAAAGCGTTCTCTCTATCGCACAGCACAATTACTGCGAAAAACGAACTTAGCCAACTATCTCGTCCTGCTCTACAACACATATCATATCTATACATATCTATACACATTTACAGGGGTACAAAGATACTTTCTCATCCAGAAGAAAGTATTGTGCCTAAAGGCTTTATTTAATCTACATTAAGCACAAACTAAACTGCAAGCAAAAGCTATTGAATAATAAAATCAATCAAGGAAATCTTAATAGAAAATAACTAAAGTGTTACACAATACGTATAATCAGCCAGTTAGTCAGGAACACCAATGAACACTCTGAAGGCACTAACTATTTATCCGGGCAGAGCTTCGCCTTACAGTAACTTCCACATAAGAGTGCGTCCAGATCAGCGACATCTTGCCCTTTATATGCTGAACTCCCACCAATGTAGTCTCACACCGGGGTGAATAATGAATAGCCGACCAATAGCGTTCGAGGTCATTAGTAACATCCCCGATAAAGTCAATAGCGCGGTATCGCAGGTCAATAGTGGTGTGGTGGTTCCCCGGGTGGCGTTGTAGTCTCGCCTCTCATAGCGGTACCGGACGTAGTCATTAACAAAAGACTATAAAAACTCATAATATCTACTATGATACAAAAATATCGAACAATACCTTCAGTATATATATTTATATTAACATATGCGAATCAAACTCGTACACCCGACATCCGGTTTCATATAAGCCCATGTCGATAAACTGATTGGCTGCGTTATGCCCCATACAATATACATCACCTGTCAGTTCGGCTTAGCACGATAATTTCCTGTGTTACGTCGCGCGCTGTATCAATAACCGTATGAAACCAATACAATGTATCCACTAATACAGTTTACTTGTATCGAAAATTTTCTATCGCACGCTAAATCGAAAGTACCTCCATAAGAATGCGTTAACAGATTTCGAAAAGGAAGGTGGTTTCAATTCGGTTGTATTTTTAAAGTGCAAAATAATTAAATTTTAAAGATATTCCAATAATATATATACATATATAATAACAATAATTGCAATACAAAAACTCTTAAAATAGAACAAATAAGAACAATAAAAAAGAAACATCAATAAAAATGCAATAAACACACATACCATCGAATATGGTGACAACTGGTATTAAATATAGACGCGGCATACTTAAATCCTAGATCAAGACACAGAATATTAACACGTCGCCACTCAGTTTCCGAAAAACATAAAATGTCCGATATTAGAAAAGGAGGATCTATATATAAAAAGACAATATTTTCGTAAAGACCCTTTTAATATTTGTCAAACATAAAATAAAAATAAATCATGTCACCTTAAAACAAATTGAATAGATAATAAAATAAGGTCAACTTCACAGCTAATTGCAAGCAAACAATTCGATCTCTTAATAAACGAAAATAAAATAGTTGGTTGCAAAATCTCGCTTTTGGATTCGCAAACATTGTTATACTCAAATATTATCACAATCCTATCTCACTCTAACAATTAAGACGAATCTATCAACACCTCTTATATTAAATTCAAGATGTTAGAACTACAAAGGTTACCACACATACCTACTTAAAAACAATGTAAATAGAACCTAAATTAGGTAGCATGTGATTGACTCAAAATGCAACATTTTGAAATCTATTGTATAAAAAATTAATTAGTCGGACACGGTTTTGACTACGCTATTGACCAAGCAAGGTCTTAACAGCTTCACCGGACTACTAAGGCGAGCGCTTAAGGCACTCAGCCGATTTTATTTTGACAACTAGCTCAAGGGTGCACGGCACACCTCGGCTTTGGCTGTTGCCAGATACATGCAATTCGCAACCTATGTGAGCTAACCTAAGCTAATCTAACTATTCATACATATATGAGTTGTTGAAACATATATGTGTACCAAGCATACATACCTCAATAACTCTTATATATATGTATTTCGTATTGGAAAATAGTCAGACACGGTTATCCTATGTTCTAGCTATTACCATATCTTTATTGGCTTAAGGAAATCTTATTCGAAATCTCTGAAATGTTTTACGCATGAATCATGTTTATATTTATTTTTCATAAAATGAAGTAATGGAGGAAAACACTTTAAACTCTCACGAAAATTATTCGAAGCGAGGCGTTTGCATCGTCCCGGCTGGCTTCACTAATGCGTTCTAATGGAAGCAATTTGGTGTGTTTTCCCGGCAGAGTGAGCGGTCGACGCTTCTGTATTCTCGGAAGCTTGATAAACGATACACTAATTTGCTATTGAGATGGGATAACAGAGTATCATAATAATGTAATTAGCTCTGTGTTCTAATTGCAGTGATAGTGTAGGGTTGTCTGCGTAACAGATCAACTCTTTCAGTTCTAATACTCCGCTATAAAGCCCTTGAGCGCGCTGCTTACACGATACAATGACGCCACGTTCAGTAGCTAATAAGACACGCGACACTGCATATCACACCTGCACACTTTAAATACATTGGTTCTGTATATAGGGACCTTTTTTCTAAAGTTAATCGTAGGTTACTCCCGAACGAAGCGTCGATTAATTGTAGCGTTAATGACAAAAGGTATTTCGATTAAAGGGGAGATTAAACGATTCCAATAACTTGAAATTAGCGTCAGCTGACCTATTTTAATCTATGTAAACGCAAAACGATAATATCTTCCCAGACTTGCAAGTATTGCGACCATAGACATCATTTTGTGGCGATACACGAAGGCTTGGAACTAGCAAAATTGACAGATACCAAATACCTGTACACTTGTATACAACCTATATACACACTAATAAATTGCATAGATGTATATATATATATAGTTAAGACGATTGGGTGGTGAGTCAGACCTAATTTACGACATTGCATTCAAAATAACAACACAAGTCGCGAGCTTCGGCTACTTTGGCGTCCTGGTGCTAGTTGCCATTTCGTCTGGAAGCTATAAAAACTCTTTCGGTCAACGGCGTCTGGTTAGTTCGAAAAAGTTTGACTATAAAATTAAAAACATTTGACAGTTAGCTCAATATAAATAAACTTGGCTACAATCGATAAATAATATCTAGTGGTCGTCCAGCGGTCGAAATTTGGCTATAATAAATGATAATATAGTTCTTCCTTCATTTTTACTATCTGTATTTTTTTCTACATGATAAAAACTGTATTGAGTATTGTACCAATATTGTATATGTAGCAAGCATAAAGTATGACGAATATAAACTTGTAAATAAAGGCTTAATCCATGTTGTGGAAATTGTTATGAAAAAAGAAACTGTTTCCAAATTGTTTTCGATAGATTACATTAAATCTCGACAATAAACAAAAAAAAACAAGGTCGATTGAAAGTACTAAACTGTTTTGCCATCTATTTATATATAAACAACTAAGATAAAAAAATCCTAACAATATTATTTTACACATTAAAAAAAAATACTTTATAGGATTATACCATTTGATCACAATCTCGTCTGAATGACGACGCGGTTAAACATGGTAATCACGCTAAACCTAAATGGGACCGGCTCTTAAGTGCAGCTGCCGGAAAATACCTACAGGTTCTTGGCGAAAGATCAACTTCATGATGGTAGCTAGCCACATGAACTTAGATAAAGCCCTATACCACCATGTTACGCCTTCATTACGATGTTTTCCTTCAGCGGGAACTCCGACTAATTTGTAAGAATTCAAACCAACGTCCACTGACGCTATTCCCGAACACGTTATCAACTAAGCCTTCATCACTTCATTCTTGGTAGGTCGTAAAGCCACGCTGAATCCATAACTGTTTTCAGCATATGGGTTGGCTCGCCCGGGGTACTACCACCATCATAGAGAAAACCGACGTAAAGTAACAGTGCTTGCATTGTTGCGTTTCGTTCGGTTAGTGAGAGCGCCGGAGACCCATCTGCTCCAGACCAAACACAGGCTGGCAACGCACTTGCAACTGCCCTGGTGTTGCTAGTGTCTATGGACGGCGGTGATCACTTAGCATCAAGTATCCCACTTGTTCGTCTGCCTCTTATGATATAAAAAAATAAAAAAAAATAATGTAAATCGCAAGAACTTACGGACGGTTGTTTTCTATAATTAATATTACGCTAACAAACAGTTATGGTGTTTCCTACAAAATAGCTGTTCAATGCAAATTTTATTCGCTAAAACTAAGCATACCAACTACATATATGAAGCAATTAAACTTGCACGACTACGGTTTTAAAGGAAAGTGGCCCTTGTATTTTATCCCAGTTTAATTGTAATTGTGGTTGCGCGGTAAAACAACATTACTAAAGGGAAACCTTAGTGAATGGACTACGGTATAGGGTTATACATGAGGGGACTAAACAGGTTTTTAAAGGTAAATACGCCTATGAGACTTCCGATTTTGCAAGCGTCCAAGAGTTGCGGTTACCGCTTACCATATGCCGGATCGTAAGCTTCTTTGCCACTGGCATAAAAAACATTGCGTGTATCAGTGTGTACACGAGTAGGAAGTGAAACTTCGTCGGCTATATTAAATTATAGATTTGTCAGAATGCTCGTAAATTGTATATTATACAAAGTGCCGTAGTATAAATACCTACTATGCATTTACTTGTTTTGGTATACTACTAGACCCAGTTAGATACATACATACTTACTAATAGACGCAAATACATACAAACCTACCTTACGTGTAACTCGTAATGCGTAACGCGAAACGAATTTTTTCCTTACCAAGCCGTGAGAAGTCTTTTTTTAATATATATATCTTAGGCGGCAAACGGACAGGTGGGTCACCTGATGTTAAATGATCACCACCGTCCATAGACACTTTCAACACCAGGGAAGTCGCAAGTGCGTTGCCACCCCTCTTGGGGGAGATGGGAGTAAGGGAAGGGGGACGGTGAGATGGAGGGGAGGTGGGCCTCCGGCGCTCTCACTGACCGAACTAAAC
>MU159752.1:0-31392 GCA_015888305.1 Antheraea pernyi
CTATTAAAACACTGTTGTAACTGTGCATTTTAGTCTCAATTTAAATTTTAACAGACGTCTCTATAATATAGCTGTCGCAGAATGTCCTTATGCTTGGCATACATGGGATAGAAAGAGATAGTCAAATACATATTTTTACGAGTGCAAAGAGTTTGTTAAAACACATTGATACACCAAGAACTCTTTCGGACTTTGAAGGTCTTTAGCCTCGGGCGATTTGGTGGACTTCTTATAGGAACTGGTCTGACATGATGACGTCACGCAAACTGTAATTATGTATTTTGTCAGAACAGAGTAATGGCTTTAGTAAAGCAAAGCACCAATGGTGCTGACTCTGTACATAATATCTAAGGATCAAATCTATAGAGCACACTAAGACTTATCTCAGAATTAAGTCCAGGGCTTAAATTTATAGTCACAAGCTTAGCATTCACAGCTGAGCTAAGTTTAAGTCATCAAATTCAACGACTTTGGTATTACTTATGCGCTTAAAAAAGAATGACAAAATAATAGTGTAATTTAAACTTCCAATTTTGGAGAAAATATATACCCATTAATGCTATCACTTCTCCTTGATCGTAATTAGGGGCTGATCTTAATATCACGTTTAGAGGAAATGAAACAAAGTATTTTAAAAAGGAGTTTATTTACATCTTATGACTATAAAAAAATAGTTTTATTTGCGAAGTATGTATTTAAAAATAATACAATTAAATATATATCCAATGGTTTGAATCGATGGCAGCTATTGATTTCTGAAAAGAATTTTTATTCATTAATTTATTGTTGTATCCATTTCGTATTGCTGTGAATATCCTTTTCAGAGTGAGAGGAATGGATTTTAACCAGTTGACGATGTGTAAACAAATTCCAATATTCTTATTTATCGGATTAGATACGAAACTTCTCAATCGTATAGATAATCTACATGAAGTTTTCTTTCACTTTCAACTAATTATGGCCTTTTATTGTACTGGCACTTAAACACAACCGAGGTCAAACGAAAGGGCCAAAGCGACGCGACGTGGCGACGGAAACAAAGCAATCGTTGGTCACGTCTATATTTCTTGGATTTTATTGAGACTATGAAATTTTAAATTAATGTACCGTAACGAATTGTTTTTTTTTTTACGGATTAGTAAAATGATTGTTTTATAGTAATTTCTATTATGGTTGGTCAATGATTCAAACAGTAAATTTATAAAGCATTCTTTATATGTAATAAAAAAATCTTGTAAGTTTCTTAAACAAAGTTACTTCTGTGTGTAATGTAACGAGAATAATATAAATTTGACGTCGTTTTATGATTAATAGCCTAGGGCTATTGACGACGAAGAGAATTAAGCTTTTTAAGAGAAAATTTTGAAAGACGTAATAAATGAAGTTTGATACGCAAATAAACAGCCAATTATTAATATATTACTTACATATTGTTGTTATAAACAAATTACATTAAAAGTAAGCATCACATTGCTTAAAAACACAAACATAAAACAATTTAATATCAAAAAGGTCTGATTGTATTTTTCTATGTACATTTTTAATCAATTCCGTGAATGTAAAGTTACAGTGAGGATGACTTACGCTGCGTAGCGTACGTTTCATCCCTGATAAAGCTTATGACCCTTACCGGCTTCTAAATCGTGTAAGATCCTCACGAAAAATGTACATAATTCTTAGACCTTGTTCTTGTACTCCAGGGAGCAATAGGAATCCTACCCATTTTGTTAGTATCTAATTACTTATTTTAGGTCATACATTATTTCTCTGGAGTAATATAGATTACGGCTATAAACTAACGAAGAATGTAAAGTAAATCTGTTACTCATTAGTTCAATTGACGTGAGATCTATTTGAAATAGATTTGTAATAAAATAAATACATTCTATGATAAAACCGGACATTGCTTTGTTACTCCTATCTAATCCGATATAGACAAACAATGGTGATATTTATTATGATTGTTTTTAATTGTAGTATGCAATGAAAATGCATACAAACAATTAATAATGTAACTCGTGAGCCTTGACATTTCCCATACATGGATAAAACAGTAATGTGACTCAAATATCAGGTGATAAATAAATTACTTTTAATACTATATCTCGCAAATATTAATATTTTTTTGCGGAACTGTACAATACCCGGATTTTGATTTGGCAAGTCGTTCGATAGCGTTGTTTGTCTATCTCAGCTATTGCGCTGCGCCATAGAGATAACGCTTTACAAAACCGCAGCAAGCCGATCTTAGTCACAGATCTCACTGTTTTTCTCGACTTACCAAAACAAATTCCGATATACTTAATTATGTCAGTTATGAGTAGGGTTGCTACCCGTACTTTATAATAAAATATTGTACGTTATTTCAGGTAATTGTACTCTATATTTTATGCGAACAATAAAGTACATGAAAATACTTTATTTGGCATGATTTGGTTTCTTTGGGATTTTGAAAAATTTATTCATATGTATTTTTTCGTTATTATATTATCTATTCCCGCCACGCCAGCATTCATAGAGAGAGTTTTTTCTGTGATGAATAGCAAAGGGCGAGACGAAAGAAATAAAGCGTCTCTGAATGTGATTAAAACAAATTACTTATTTATTTTAATTTAAATATAGACTGTAAAGATACCGTGCAATTGTTTGATAGCGATACCAATCGTAAAAGTAATAAAAAATATGTATTTAAACATAATAATAATAAAAAATAAATTGTACTTCATTTTATAGATATTTTCGGATTTTAGAAAACCAGAGCTGCAATGCTTGTACTTGCAAGTCTTATGCTTAAACAAAGATATCTCTCTTGAATCACTTTGTGTATATATTTGTTATTATGTGTTGTATCTGTGTCGAACAAATGCTTATTTCTCTCTTTTTAAACAGAACGTAAGATACTTTTCGCCAATAGTGTACTCAGGTCAACTCTTAATGATTTTTTTTTAATTGCTCAATATTTCGTTATTTAGGCTAACCCGCCAATTCGTCTATACGGTGGTAGAGCCACGCTGAAGCTATTATTGTTTTTAGCATGAATGGCTCTGCTCGCCCGGGGTAGTATCACCCTCTCACAGAACACCGACGTGAAGTAACAGTGCTTGCATTGTTGCGTTTCGTTCGGTTAGCGAGAGCGCCGTAGAAACACCTCCCGTCCCCTCTCTTCTCCTCCTCCTTACCCTTCCCCCAAAGCCTGACAACGCACTTGCGACTCCCCTGGTGTTGTTAGTGTCCATGGACGGTGGTGATCACTTAACATCAGGTGACCCACCTGTTCGTTTGCGTCCTATGACACATAAAAAAAAACAGGTAGTTGTAACTTCATGATAATGTGTAATGAATTGTTTACAATACTTGTCATAAGGTTGCCTTATGATCATCGAAGAGGTTGTTTGTATTTATTGTTTTGTATATTACTTTATCTAACGAGTTCTTTTAATGTGTCTGTTTGGATACAGGTATATTCCGACATCTTTAACTTATTTTCTTTTGATCATGTTCTATTTGGTGATTTGCTGGTGCTCTAATAACTGCTACGCATATAAGCGTTGAATGCTTTATTTAGCACGATTTTATAATTTTAATAACAGTGTAAAATTTGTAAACAGCTTGTGTCCTTTCAGAATAATTTTATTCAAACTGACTCTCGTGATAAAACTGCTCTCATTATTCCTTTCTTTCCTCTTACGATACCTACGACAAAAATTAGCTCGGCTTTTGTTTCTTTTTGTGAGTCGAAATAAAACCTAATTCATCCTTAAAATATAGCTTCTATAATATTACGCTTACAGTGAAGCCGTGTTTACATTGTTTTAGGAACTGGCGACTTCTATTGTACTTTTGGTAGTTAATTAGTTACTCTATAATACATTGCGTGGTGCTGTATACATATAAATAATATTGGAGTGATCTTTTTCCGGCCTAATCCTCGAAACACTTGAAATGATTTCCTCAATACTTATAGTTAAAACCAGAATAAATATCATTATACTTTTTATATGTGCTTAGAATTAATGATATATTATCACAGATAATTAAAAACCGGTAAATTATTTATAAGAGTTAACTTTTGGACTGTCGGATACCATAGTGGTTAAAAATCCATACAAGCGAAGGTAGAACTTTAAAAGCATGATCGGCCATATTGAAATCTGGATCTTAATAAAACAGCTGAAGGGTTAAGTAGCAATGACAAAACTATAAGTTGTTTTATTTCGAACTGACTCCGATTTTACCCTCGCAAAGTCTTAAGCTGAAGCTGAAGCTGTCACCGGACAACTAAGGCGAGCGCTTAAGGCACTCAACCGATTTTATTTGGGCAACTTGCTCAAGGGTGTACGGCACACCTCGGCTTGGGCTGATGCCTGATACATCCAATTCGCGACCTATCTGGGCTAAGCTAAGCTAACTATTCATAAATATATGAGTTGTTGAAACATATATGTGTACCAAGCATACATACCTCAACAACTCTTATATATATTTCGTATCGTATCAAATTATAAGAAAAAGTAAAAGAGGGTCCATAATTAATTGTGAAACGTAGTTCCTACTAAACAATAAACCATTAATACATGAAAGAAGTCATGGGCACCACCTAGTAAATATAACATAACTGAAATAACGAAATGCGTACATGTATATAATGTTTCGAAACGAAATCTAATTGCATAGTTCTCAATACGGCACGAATTTAGACGAATGAGGTCATCGACTTGCAGTTTATAAGTGTATACGTCTGGTTTTAACATATGTACTAGGTATTTTAATACTGAATTCACGCAAAAAGAATGCTGTATAGTATATCAGCTTCATTGAAAGTTCTAAAGACTGATGTGTTTTAGTATCTGAGGTTGCTGAACTGCATTGTGTATTTATCTAGTAAAACTCAAAATATTATTTATTTAAATGCGCTAATTCTTCGCAGTTTTTGAAGCGATGATTGCTCATTTGTTAGTGCGTTGGGACATTGCGTCGATCGACGTAGGTTCGAATCCTAGCGAATGAGCCGGAGCTAATAGTGTAGGATAAGATCACGATAAAACCATGACAGGATGGTTATGCTTTTTTTTAGCTAGCTACAACTGTTATGGTGAAAATCTGCTGACAATCACCTATAAGTGTGTACCGGCAACTGTCCTTGAAAACCAGTTCCTCCTCTAGACTTAGCGTGTTACCATCTTGGGTCACACCATCGTTTAACATTAGTTGAGAATGTGGTCAAACGCTAAAGCCTAGATATAACAATACCAGCCAGGTTAAAAGAGTATTTTTACATTTTATACCCTATTTATGGTCGGTGGTTATAAGCTATCTGACACCACGCTACTACGAACAGGAGTAGAGCAATAATCATACAAAATAAATGTCAGAAAATACGCTAGGCGAGAACTAAGTAATAGCGAGCGAGCGGGCTGCTTGCTGCGGCACGGGATATCAGGGGCTGAAGTTGACCGCCCAAGGAGAACCGTGCATTACGGAGTAAGATCATACTGCAAATGTTTATGCGATTATATAATATCGTACGGTGGAAGCATGTGGTCGGCTCCGTACGTAACACTTATGCTTTGTGTGGATTTGTCTACTTACATAATAGATTTACTTACTTGCGTTGACAGTATTACTATATATATAACTCCGTTGTTGTTGTTGCTCTAATTAGACCACTGTCCTATTCAAGTAACCACTTGAATACTTGTTCGACCTTGTTGACTTGAAGCTTGTTCCAATATATTAATTAAAACAGAGCATATATTATTAACACAAAGATAAATAGTCTCTTTTGTTTCAAATAAGAAACAATGCAATTTTTTTCTTAATTCTTCTTGTTTGTGGATTTTCTTTAAAGTATCAGTGAATTTTTAGATGAATGAGTGTATTTTTCTGTATAACATAGGGTTCTAACTTTTATTTATTACATATTTCTCATCGTATCAGCCTGTAAGTATACCCTGCAGGGCCATAGGCTCCTTCCCGAAGGAAGGTATTGGGATAATCACCACGCTAACCCATGACATATAGGCGATTTCAAACTCTGAGAAATCCGCAGTTTTACATTTTCCTACATAAGCTGATAATAAAAGAACATTTCTTAGTTTAGGTTTCCTTACAATGTTTGACATCACCGTCAGCCGATACTAATTTGGATTAGTAAATGTACACGAATTCTAAAAAATTCACAGGTACATGCTGGGGTTCGAATCTGCGGACATCGAATTGACATTCTATATATATTATAACTCAAAGGAATAACACATAACAGAATACCAGCTTGGGTTAAGGGTTGTGCAAAAGTTTCTCCTCGACACTCACCGACTTACAAATGAATATTCCTGTGAATATAACCATTCGGTCACGATGATTTATATGAACAACGTTGTTAGTTACTATTGAATATTTCAAACAATAGGTATTTAATTAAACATTCATTTCCAATAATTAATCTATATTAAGAAATACGGACGTATAATTTTTTCCAAATTTGAACTAGACAGTTGTTGTCTGTCTGTCGGTTTATGTATTTGGATTTAACTCAAAAAGGAATTGACTGGATTTAATAACATTTTGTGCATGGGAAGTATATAAAATAATGCAATTGGTAGGTTATAAGGTATCGTTAATAATTCTGTTGAAATAATTTAAAAAATAAAGTATATTTTTTTATTTGTGATGAATATATTTTAACTAACTTCTATATGTCGTATACATCTCTACATATTATAAAAGAAAGTCCTTTTCCACAACTGTCTGTTTGTCTGTTTGCGATAAACTCATAAACTACTTAATAGATTTACTTGCGGTTTTCACCAGTAGATAACGTGATTCATGAGGAAGGTTTACGGATTCAGGGCGGGACAACGTCCGCCGGGCTCGCTATAAATTTATTTTTTTTTTTATCGTATCACGGCAAAGTGACTTTTCTGTGCCTGATGGTGAGCACAGTATCATCTAAAAACAATGGCGACCACCGAGAGACACACTATCCCTCACCGGTCGCCGCTGCCATTCCGGCTTGCATAAATGTCTCTTCACGTTACGCTTGAAGGACCCCATATTATAGGAAGGAGGGAACACACTGGCCGGGAGATTGTTCCACAGCTTCACGGTACGGCAGAGATAAGAAGTTGCGAACTTTTTAGTTCGTGCCCAGATAGGATTTACCGTAAAACTATGGCTCCGGAGCCCAGCGCGCGTGGTTCGGGTATGAAAAGGAGAGGAAGGTATTAAATTGAATAGCTCTTCAGAACACTCGCCATGATACAGACGGTAGAACACGCTCAGTGAGGCAATGTCTCTGCGCAACTGAAGCGGCTCTTGTGCGGCTTGGCGCTGAAATTGTGTAATGTCTGAATCATTAACAATGCGGACAGCCCGTCTCTGCAACCTGTCCAGGGTATCTAGTAGGTATTTGGCGGAACCGTCCCAGAGGTGCGAACAATACTCCACGCAAGGCCGAACTTGTGCCTTATAAAGGAGGTATAGCTGATCTGGCGTGAAAAACCGTCGCACCCTGTTCAGGATTCCGAGTCTCCGAGATGCAGTGGAGATGACGCTCCCGATGTAATCCCTGAGATTGAGGTCGCTGCGAATATCTATACCTAAGATATTGAGGCTGTCTCGCATTGCGAGCGAGACGTTCTGGAGAGCAGGAAGAGGAGTAAATGGAGATGTTTTGCAGGTAAACGCGCACACCTGTGTTTAATGTATTTAAAAAGGTAAACCAGATCGAATTTCTTGCCGGTTCTTCTCGATAACTGGGTTGCTTTCCGAACCGTTGGTGGCTTTGAATGTTCATAAGCGACTTCTCAGGGCCTAAATTGAATAAAGTATTTGTGATTTTGACCTTTCTTAGTACTAGTACTCGAAAATTGACCATAATTCGGACACTAATTATAGCTATAATTAATAGATTGTAGACATGAGAAGCGTGAATAACATTAATAGAAATATAAATAAATGCTTCGATTCCTCGATGGTCTAAAATAAAACTAAGTATTCTTGACATTTTTGTACCTGATAAAATTAAGACTCGTTATAGCTATAATTAATAGATTGTAGACATGAGAAGCGTGAATAACATTAATAGAAATATAAATAAATGCTTCGATTCCTCGATGGTCTAAAATAAAACTAAGTATTCTTGACATTTTTGTACCTGATAAAATTAAGACTCGTCAATAGAAAATGATTAAAAAAAATCGGTCGAGAAACAGAGGAAGAAGATGTAATGTTTTATCTATGCGTATTTCTATATAGAATATTTAAGTTGTTACATAAGTAACGTAACATATTATACTTTTATTTACGTATGATGTTGTTATATGTATGTATTGTATATATGTAGTATATCGGTGTTGATATTTTATTTATATATTGTTATATTAAATAGGTTAAACATAATTTTATAAAAACCTCACCTTTTACACCTACCAACATTTATCTCTGCATCACCTAATGGTTGACTGGTAGAGAATGCCTTCGGCATTAAGTCCGCCATTGCGTATTTAACGCATAATGTATAAATAAATAAATAAACATTCGTAGAACAATCATAGAGGTTATATAGTAAGTGTAGAATTGAAATAAAAAAAAAACAAGCACTAATTAACCAATATAAATCAAGTACTTTCTATGATATAATAAAATCAAAGTGCATTTTTCAAGTGTGCGTGGATGACCAACTCTAACGGAAAAATATTCAACGAAATATCAATGAAAACTAAACTCATTAAATTATAGAAAAATAAGTATTTCTAACCAGGAAGTAAACCCGTTGAATTTTGTTAAAAACACACTCTATATTTATACACCAATCAGTAGTATCGCCAATAAAAATCAAATTCTGGAAATTATACTGAATATAAATAGATATTAATATAATTACATTTAATAAGGTCCAGCACCGTTTGAGCGAACATAAAATCTTATAAGTTAGCACACAGTATTTCTTCCTAAAATAGATTTATATTTTATTTGTTAACTATAACTCGCCACTAGGTGGCGGTAGGCTTTGTTTAATTTTTTAAAACACATTTTGTATTGTAATCATTGTGTTTTCTGTTGTAATTTATTGAGTACGAAGCCGAGCACGGTAGTAGCTAGATGGATAATTTGAGGCTACAATGTAATTGGGGGTGGGGAAGGGGAGGTGGGTTGTCCGGTGTTATCACTGACCGAACGAAACGCAACAATGCAAGCACTGTTACTTCACGTCGGTTTTCTATGAGAGGGTGGTACCCATTCATGCCGAAACCAGTAAAAGCTTCAGCGTGACTCTACCACCTCTAGAATATCATTATATATTTCAAATTCACACAAGAGATCTTTTATTTAAATTAATACGTGACAGTCAGTCTGCAAAAGGATGACATTCTAGAGTCTATAGATTACAAATAAATATGAACAATATATATACATGGTTTAAGTACTAAGTCTCGTAGAAAGAGTACTAAGAGATGCTTTTGTTTACCCCTTTCCTTATTGTGTAATATATTTCAAGACAATTGTTGTTAAAGAATTTATTTCCTGCTGTTTACACCAGCTTCATGTCAGAGTTGTACAACACCATTATATTGCGAACACTGCAACTTGGAGGATACCTGATTATCAAGCCTTTTAACACAGTTTTTTACCCATCTCCTCATTGCACAGGTGAGACTGATGAGGGGAGACGACTGGTTGTGTACCCAGTAGTCTCTCTATAGTAGGACGAAGCCTGGCGTTTCTCAGGAAGACAGCAGGTTCGATCCCTGGTCGCCCCTACCATGCGGCGGACGGTACACCGTGGGGTTTTAGTCCGTGCGAGTCGGACTTAACTCACTCTCTCCCCCAAGAGGGTGGCGTATCCATAAAGGATTTCCCCACGTTAATAAAAAAAAGCTAGGTAGGTAGGTGGGCTTAGTAAGAGCCTTACAATCATGCTATGGTGTCATCGTAAGCTCAGGTTCATTGCTAGGCTTGGTACCTACCTCGATTGATGCGGTGTCTGAACTTTCTTAATATTTACAATATCCCTAGAGATTTATGGAGTGCGTACAGTAATATTTACTCACTAGCTTTCGCTCGCGGCTTCGCTCGCTTTAATGACGATCTGACTTATCATCCCTCGGAAACTGTATTATTCTTTACTCCTAACAATGTATACTATGCAAATTTTCATAATAATCGGTTGATAGTTATTCCGTGAAAGAGTAACAAACACACATACGCATTTTGTAGGTGGTAGAGCCACGTGGAAGCTATTACTGGTTTCAGCATGAATGGGTCGGCTCGTCCGAGGTATTAACACCCTCTCATAGAAAACCGACGTGAAGTAACAGTGCTTGCATCGTTGCGTTTCGTTACGTCAGTGAGAGCGCCCTCCCTTTCCCCCCAAACACAGGCTGGCAACGCACTTTCGACTCCCCTGGTGTTGTTAGTGTCTATGAACGGTGGTGATCACTTAACGTCAGATGACCCACATGTTCGTTTTTCTGCTATGACATAAAAAAACGCATTTATAATGTTAGTAATGATGCCTATCGAAATATTTATGTTCTGTCTCACTTGCCAAGGTAAGTATATGAAAAGTACTTTGAACAAGTGTTAGGATTTACCAATTATGTCACTAAGATTTATGATATAGATTCTTTAGTATAAAAGTTTTTTGAAGGTTGATTGTAAAAGTGTTCATATGTAATTATATAATTAATTTAAGTATATAAGTACTGAAATAATTTGGTATTCTCATTTAGATATAGAAGTAATTTGAGTAAATGTACAATTAATTTTAGTAGAAGGTCTGTATAACAATAAAATAAAACACGACTTTCTTGTTGTAGTCCGGTGAAGTTATTAAGACCTTGCTAAGGCAAAAACGTAGTCATTTCGAGAAAAAAAAACTACTTTCTTGAGTTATATCTTTTAATAAAGTGTTCATACACTTTATAACACTACATATATTTTACTTATGTATGTGACCCCCACTTGAACATACCCTTTTATCCTTATTTCTAAATTTGTTCACATGAACCCTAGAACAGTTAGCAAAAAAATATTTTGTTCTAGCTACGGGACCCGTTACTTTTATGATTTACAGCCAATTTGAACCTATTTAGATATTTTGATGTAGCCAGATCAGTATCGGGGTAAATATAACATTTATTTTCCAAACTACATAGCGACCACAACTTTGTTTTTGTTGAAAACGGTTTTGTTCTTTCAAGGGAAACTGTGTTTAATACAATTTCATTATGAACGGACTTTTATTTATTTTATTATTTTGTTATTACTACTTAATTTTTCTAAAGTGTTCTTTTTCCAAAAAGTGTTCTATTTGTCAGAAATAATTTCGAGAAATAGGGTTCCGCTATTTCGGTAATTAGACCGAACAATCAAAATAGTCTACAACTGTATGTGTAAGATAGATTTATATAGTGTGACCATCCGTGACATGTTATGCGTGTCTGTGTTATTTATTTGTTCGTTTTAAATTTTGTATTAACATTAATATGTCTGACTGAACGTCCGTTTATCATCATTTTCCCATCGAAAATCAGCGCTGCAGTACTGCTTACTGTATTGCACATTTTTGCTGAATCGGTTCGCCAATTGTTGGACATCTATTTTTCATTTTCAAATGTATTTTTTTTCTGTCTAATTAGTTTGTGTAATTTAATTTAATGTAATTTAATTTATTTGTATGGTTGTTCCAACAATAAAGTATTTCTTTCTTTATTTCTCATATAGTTTTTTATTTAGCGGTCAACATGTCTGTCTAGAACCACGGAGATGTTGAATGTAATTCAGCGTGAAAACAATTAAGCCCGTAGTTCGACGAGTTTGATCAAATATAGAAGGTCGCCTACAGTTCAGACTATATCTCGATTGTTTATGCGTTATTAATGTGCACTGTGGCTTGATTTCTTTCCCATTCAAGGGCAGAATCTAATTATGTAAAAAAAAATGAGGTTTTAATCCATGAAAAATTAAGTTGTATTTTTTTTTACAACCAATCTTCTAGATTATTACTCTGGAGTAGGTATTACAAGTATTTAGTGATAATCTTTATGTTCTAACAAGATGGTGACTCTGTTGTTAGAACTTTCCATAGAATTTTTGTGACATCGCAGAATTCATGCTCTGTGGCATTCTTTCATAGAGTTTTTGGCGGGATTTTGTTCTGTCATGTAGTGGAGTATTTTATTCATAATCTTGTGTTACTTGACTCTATATTGTATAAAATTGATGGTGTTTCATGTAATATAGTTTGTTTATTGTGCATAAGTGAAGTGAGTGGAAAATAATACCACGGACCATGAATTCTGAGATGCCACAAAATCTCAATGGAAAGTTGTAACAAAATGCCCGCCATCTTGTTAGTTCATTGTAATTATATCAAGAAACTTGTAATATCGATACTCACTTGACAATGCCAGTAATACGTCCGTTTATCATCATATATAGTCTCCCATCCAAAATCAGCGCTGCAGTACTACTTACAGTATTGCAGATTTTTGCTGAATGGGTTCGCCAATTCTTGGACATCTATTATTTCATTTTTAAAATGTATTTTTTTTCTGTCTAATTAGCTTGTGTAATTTAATTTAATTGTATGGTTGTTCCAACAATAAAGTATTTCTTTCTTTCTAATAACCTAAAAGATTGGTTGTAAAAAATAAAGTAAAAAAAAACGGACCTTATTACATAAAATGTCACCAATATTACAAAATATAGAGTCAAAAATACAAGATTATGGATAAAACATAAAATCCTCTACATGACACACTAAGATACTGTTAAAAATCCAATTGTTTCTTTTAATGTATTAAAGTAAATTATCAAACTTACGTCAACTTTGACACCGTCTAATTTGTGGGCATGTTGCGGCGGTCGCAGCCGTGGCATATAACGGTAGAACTCTTCATTGTCTCTATACCATTTCACGGAATACAACCTCCCACCTTCGAGATCGTAGTCACATACCAATGTCGCAGATTCCCCGCGCTGTTTCATATTCGGCACTGATATTCCGATCACGCGAAGACAAATTGAAACTACAAAAATTTAGCAACGATTAAAATCTGCCCATATAAATAATGGATAAAAAAATTCTTACTGACAAGTTTAGTAGAGTTACATCGCTTGATCCAATACCCATCCGGATAACCGTAGTTGTTTTCGTACGAAAGTTATACTTTATATTCATGAATATCTTCTCGGAGTTTAAATTGAATAAATTGATGAGTATTTTAGATGCTAACACAAACAAATAAAGTATATTTAAGGAAATACGTGTGATATTCAAAGGAAAATTATAGACATAGATGAATGAATAATAATTAATATTATTGATCGTTCAGTATATTGCTTAATCTTTAGGAAAACGTTGTTGAATATTTATAATGGACTTACAAAGAAAATGGGATCAGATCTTCTCTTTATAATAAGATCATATAATGAAATAAAATTACAGAACGTCAGTCTGTCAATATTTTTCTAGATCTTCCTACTGCCTTCTGTCTAACTAACTCACTTAAATCAATTATTTTTGATAAATCGGTTTTATATAGCTAAAATAATTTACTATTTTCCATATTTTCCAGACAATAATTACATTCCTCGGGTCAATAAATATCAATGGTTTATAGTCTTAGATTAACGGTTATTTCTTAAAATTACATGATAGAAGCTTCTTTCACTTAGATATCAAAATTCCTAGGTTCCTAGGTGTAATATTAATGAGTTTATAATAACCTTGAATGCTTCTTTTAAAAACTCTTAGTGATTGCAAGTAGTTAAACAATTTAATACGGTGACTTGTAGTACGAATATGTCGTAGAAGCTATTACCGATAAGAAATTAAATTACATAATAAAAGTGTACAAAAATACCTTTTATGAATGCGATTAGAATGTAAGAAAGCGTAAAAATGTGTTCCATATTTCACACCGGCACTTAGAAATACCAATATTAACTGTAAAACTTTCTAAAAACCATTATTTAATTTACGAATCTGCTCATTTTAAGTTTAAGCTAACTTTTCGTAGTATATCTAACATTACTCGGAAATAACTACCGATATTTGCTACGAGATTTCGTAGCGGGCGAGTGTAGCTCAGCGCAAGATAGACGCAACTGTTGCTGGAGCTCTGTGTAGAGCTACGGAACATGTGACGGGCCGGGCTACGAGAAATCTAGGATTAAATTAAATTATCATTCGTAGAATAATAACTGTTGATCATTTGTTTGGCTACAAGAAATCTAGGATTAAATTAAATTATCATTCGTAGACTGTTGTTCATTTGTTTCGGTAGCCGATAAAAAAGTATTCTACATTCCCTTTAACCAGCTAATCGACTTCTGTGGCTAATAAAAGAATTCGTTGTACTATTCAAAATCAATGGACAAGGATTCAAAAACACTGACTAACGTTTTCATATACTTTACAGTTTGTATTTTAAAATATAGATAAAATATAATAATTCCAAATGTTGTTTAAATAATGTGAAATACATTGCGATATCATTTACTGTTTCTTTTGTATTTGTTAAATTGTTTATGAACATTATGTATGTAACAAAATATTATATGACAATTATTTTGTGAGAAAATGTGAATTTGTTGTGTATACGTAATAAAATTTACAATTTGTATTATTACATTTTCGAAATACGTAAAAGAGAATTCATTATGCAGATAAATATATATGTACCTTATTTAATTAAATAAAGCCACATCAATAGTGGGGGAAATGCATCTGAAATATTTTCTCATTGGTCATAACTTTTTTTCTCAACAAAATATTTATATGCATACTCACCACAGATTATTCGGTTTGACGTTAACTTAATCTCTTAAGATGGATCGCTCTAAAATGTAAATACGGCTAAGAAGACGAACGAAACAGGAAATTACAACTTAAAATTCTATCGTTAAAAATTAAATCAAGAAAACAACATTACTGTAGGTAATACCAGTTGGTTAACGGGCACGGTATTTTTAAAAAGCCCGCCTATATTATAAAATAAATAGATTACCAGTGACTTTAATCACCGATTAATTTTAATTAGAGGCCTATATTGTCGAACGAATATTTCGGGAGCGTTCTGTTATTACTGGCGTATTTAATTATGTTGATCCTTCACATTATTACAATGAAATTAATGCTTATTAAATCACGATGGTTACATTAAAATTTTAACTGAATTATACTACATTTATTAATTTTTGGGTATTATAAATAAAACGTTCTATACAAATAACGTAACATTCTAACTATTTGTTTGCAGAATTTGTTTCAGTGAAGATCAAAAATTAAAATAGGTACTTAAGGTTCGCCTGCTGAAGTAACAAATCAATTCGTAATATCTCGTAATAAGATATTCTGGTTTGTTTTTAGATTATTTGTTGTTAGATTATTGTTACTCTTTTGTATTGTTCGTTTTCGTTCGTTTGTATTGTTCGTTTTCGTTCGTTTGTATTGTTCGTTTTCGTTCGTTTGTATTGTTCGTTTTCGTTCGTTTGTTTTGTTCGTTTTGTATTAGTTGTGACATAATGCTTAGCTACTAATTCACAATATGTAAATTATCACATATCATAGTTGTCTGATTAAATTTGCCGATCAACAGTGTTAAGATGTATCTCTATTTATTTGTAAACTAACTGAGCCCCGCGACTATGTCCTTTGCTTTGTTATCTTAAAAATATATTTTATGTATAAAAGAAAAAAAAACATAAGCACACACCGCTTGCCCCGTTTCTCCACGACAAGAAAACACACATCGCTAAACGTATAATATGTAGTAATTAAAATTGTATTTTAATTTTTTAATATTTATATATAAATTTCTTCTGTGCGTGTGTACGAGTATGTCACTGCACTCCTCCTAAACGGCTGAGCCGATTTTAATAAAACTTTGTGTGCGTGTTCCAGTGGATCCGAGAATGGTTAGGATTCACAATTGAACCCGGTAGGTGGCGTTGCGGTTGACTTTTAGGATTTTTTTTTATCAAGGTAGGACAACGTCCGCCAGGTCCGCTAGTAACTTCATAATAAATTGAGTTATCGTCACGATTTTTTTTAGTAAATAAAAAAAATAAATCAAAATAGTAGTTTTTATGTAATGCGCGCATAAAGGAGTCAATATAATCTAATCTAATCAATCAAAAATAAATAAATAAATAAATAAAAATTGTTGAATGTATGTAAGCGCATCACTTCTGAACGACTACACCAATTTAACTATTTTTTATTTGTTGTTTAAAAATGCCAGGACATGGTTTGTATGAAACAAAATATTTGAAAAACTTGGGATAAGAAATATACATATAAAGAAGTGAATGAGTGAAACAGAAGACAGTAAGGAGATCTTCTAAAATATTGACAGAATTAACAAATTTATAATGAGCCGCTCAGTTTTATTTCAACATCAAAATTAAATCAATAATTCTTTATTTAATTTAGACCCTGAGAAGTCATTTATGAACGTCAAAAATACCACGGGTTTGGAATACAACCAGTCATCGTTATACATAACATAGCACAACATATTTTTATAAACATATACAATTAAATATAATGTACTGCGTCGGGACATCGCGTCTCTTTGCGTCCTTTATCGCACCTTTTTTTTTTAACGTGTGGAAATCCCTTATGGATACGCCACCCTCCCGGGGGAGAGGGTGGGTTATGTCCGACTCGCACAGACTAAAACCCCACGGTGTACCGACAGATCGCTTTGCGGGGGCGGCAAGGGATCGTTCAAGCTAATCAACCTTGTCGAGCCGCCCCCATGGTCCGCCCGGCGGAAGGTGGCCGCCGGGCTCCTACCTATAGAGGGACAGACCGGATACACATCGACTGCCCCCCCTCGTCCTGCCGAACCTGTGCAATGAGAAGATGGGCCCCCCGGCCCATCCCCTCTGGTCCGGCTACGGTGGCGGGAGGAGTTGGGCAAAGCGCCGCCTCCTCCCGCTCTCCTACTTTGGCGGAGAGGGCCACTTTGAGGGTCTGCCTCGCGGGCCCTCTCCGCCTCCGCCTTCTGCGAGACGACCTCCTCGAAGAAGGAGGCCATCGCTTGCCAAACCTGTTCGCTGCCGAGCATGGCCGAAACCACGCTCGGCAGCGATAAGTCCGTTCCCACCACCGCGCCAGAATGCGGCGCTGCTCCGCCCACGCAGCACACTCAGACTGAGTGTAGAGAGCAAATCGGTAATGTGTTTTGGGACCTTGTTATATAATCTAACAGTATTAGCAAAAAAATCTGTTACTGAGCTTGAAACATGTAGTGACCAGTTTCTATTTCCTTACCTGGTTTTATTGTGAAGTGAAGATTTAATCACATATCAATAATTTACTATTATCGGAATAATATACTGTTAGAGATGAATGAAATGCCGGGTAGTTATACTGCGACGGCCTATATAATGAGTGGCGCTTGCCGTGTTGACTCTCTCGGTGGTGGTCATAACGTGCGATAGCTTGTCCGAACTCGTGTCGGTTATTTAACGAGTGATTAATTGTTAGAATTTATCCTTACTTAACAGTTTATATCTAAATTGACCAGTTCTCGGTTTTTAATAATCAATAATTGTTCAAATTGCTAACAATACATAATAAACTAGTCGGAGAAGTGTGGACAACTAAATAATACTTTATAACTGTTCATAATTCTATTCTCTTATCCTTACAGTTGGTGAATTAGAATTAGCTAGTAGACAAGTTAGAGGTACATCCGCCTACCACTTTCGGAAATCCCTTAAAATTGGTCTTAATTCATACGGTTTGGGTATTGTTAAAGACGCGACGGCCGTCACGGAGGTGGCATACGTTTACGTCATTAGCCCTTGATTACATTATACATTCATCGGAAGTGAGATTTACGTAAACATCTTATTATGCGGTTCCGCTGGTGGAAATTGCACGGTTCCGGGCAGGTACGTAACAAGGCAAAGGGCTTTGTCGAACAGTATAATAAAATAGTTTTACTTAGAAGATCTTTATTGATTTTTTTTTTGAGAAATATTTTTACCAATTTGTAATACAAATATTCAGTAAAAAAGTATTTAAAGATCTTCAGATTTTGTAAATGTAAAATATGAAGGTCATAAAAACACTAAATACCTTATACACGGAAACATTTGAAGTTTGTTTTCGGTGTATAAATCGTACTGGAACTCTAAAAAAAAACGTCATTACATAGTATAAAATAAAGTCCTCCTAAAGAGGTGGCAACCTCTGTCTGTCTGTTCGCGATTAACTTAAAAACTACTAAACGGATTTTCATGCGGTTTTCACCAGCAGATTAAGTGATTCCTGAGGAAGGTTTATGCATATAATTTCTTATAGTTTTTTTTTATTATGAGAGCGAGACAACGATTGCCGAGCCCACTAGTGTTATATAAACATTTAAAATTGGATTTAGCTTTGAAATGCACACAAAATATGGACATAATAAAAATGTTAACACTGCCATCTATCGGAAAACAATTATATAACATACATATAATTACAATCTTTTGTTTGAACTAATTATTTATATTCATATTTTAGCTTGTGCACGAGGCTTTATTTTCATTAAAATGTTTGTATTGAATCATGGGAGCTATTTCGTCTGGATTAACTGGAAGATGTGTTCTGTTTTATCTCTTTGATTGCTAATTTCATAACCCTTTTACCGATTTTAAATGAACATCGTTAAATTTTATTATCACTGCTTGACCTCTATTGAAAAAGGTAGTTATGTATATCCTATATAATATTCTAAAAGATCTGTAGTAAATGTACCATCGAAATAAATTCAATATTAAGTTAAACAATAAATATTACAATTTTATGTGCTAGTTTATATTACTAGCTGATAATGGCTTAATTACACGTAACGAGTATAGTGACGAGACAATAAAACGATACTAGGCCGAGAGAGTCGGGTGAACGAGTAGGTGTTTATATGTATTTTACTAGCGGCGAATCAGTTTAGTAGATTACAAACAATGACCGACGGACAGACAACTCCAAAGTTGTTGATGTTCATTTTATTTACGATTGTAATATATGCTGCATCACGCTTTTGATAGTTTTCGTCATTGGAAGATGAAAAATTTCACAGGCATACACATATTTTGAGGCATTGGTCAATTGTATAGATGTGTCTAAATTTAATTTACCCGTATTAACCACTTTTAAAACAAAAGTTAATTTTTAAGTTAGTATAACACAAAATCAAAATAAATTGCGAACAGAATTGGCGAACGAGTAGTAACAGCCGAGTGTATACGTGTCAAGCGGGATAGCGAGTCATTGTCGGGACGTAGAAATGACTGTTTCTATTGACTCTCTCGCCACTCTTTTCGGCCTAGCACTCGTCATAGTGTTCATATGTACCGACCACTCGGCCGAGAGCACTGTCTCGCCACTGTACTCGTTACGTGTAATTGAGGCACAAGCCATAACCGCTACTTTATCTATCTTGTTTATTCTTTTATCAATATATTTTATGTGCATAAGAGAAAATGTAAAACAATTGAAATCAAAAATTTACTTTATTACAACATTTCTTTAGCCTTTTTTAGTGCTCATAAAAATTGTATTTTTTTTTAAGATTTCATAATTTTGTATTGAATAAAGATTTCGTGATATCTTTTTACACAAGAACTTTAAGAATTAAAATTATAAAGAATGGTCGAACTTTATACAGTAGTTTTTACATGATTTACGCAAAACAACGGACCTACGTCATTTTATATACAGAAGATACACTTAATGTGTCCCGTCAAACTAATTCCGGTCCTGTCTCATCCGAATATAGCTGCTTCTGTGATATTCACGGTTTAATTTACGTTCAAAATTCAGCTTTCGGCTGGATTTTTATGCGATTTAACGTGCTAAAGTTTCTTTATTAAAACGTTAGCCTGACGCTGTTAACTGCTTTTTACGGGATATATTAAAATAGATACCGTTTTTATCAGCCTCTTCGTATAGTGAATTAATTCTCTATGACAGTACTTATTTCTTTTATATTTATCTGTTCAGAATTTGTGTGAGTTTATTCAGATAATGGATGATTTATTTTTTACTAGTAGTCGCCTATTGGTCGCAATTCGACCTTATTACATTTTTACGTTCAACGGTTCAATAACACCAAAGAAAATAATAATTATTTCAGCCGTTTCATAAATTTACAAAAGACATTTATCAATTAATTATTAATGAACATTATGAATTTACATATTATATTATTATAAAATCAACATACAATTTGTCTGGTTAATTTTAAAGGGCATATACGATATGGAACGTAAATCATGTTAAACATATTGAATGTAGGATGAAAAAAGGTAATTGGAACGTAGGAGTAAAATGAAGGATGGCGAAACGTCATTTTCATTTACATGTGGGTACGATTATATGTTGTGTGTCATTCAGGCAGTAGTGTGTGTAATGTATATTTTAATTAATTTAATGTGTTTTTATTGCATTTAATACAAAAAAATAGCTTTGCGCACTTCTCCTCCATATAAACTTTAACTTTGCCAAATTTCACGTTCACCCGGTCGCGCAATTCGCTTAAAAAGGGGTACAAAGTTTTCGTTTCACGTATTAACATATAATCAAATTAATATATATTATTAATATTTATATGTATATTAAAATTAAATTAAATATTTAATCAAAAAGTGACTGAGGAGTTGGGCAATAATAGGTTAGCATGGCATATTATCAGAAAAAATGAAAATTATGTAAATAAAAAGGTTTTGAATATGGAGTTGAACGGGTATAGGAATAAAGAAGGACTAAAAGGAGAAGAAAGACGTCTGCCTGTCTGTTTGTTCGCGATAAGCTTAAAAACTATTAAGCATTCACGAGGAACGTTTAAGTATATAATTTGTCAATACTTTCTGTAAATTGGTTGATAACGATAGATGTTAAAAGTGTCGAAGAAAGTCAAGCTGTCTGGGAGCTTTCTTCAAAAACGCTGCCTAATCCCTTTGAGATATAACAGAAGAATTTCGATAATAAACGACGGAGACGAAGTCGCGAGAATTAGCTAGTGCAAGATAAAGTAACACAAACTTTTAAAAACATGCATGTTTTCGTCCATAAAATCAAAGAGTAATTTTAATTTCGTGTTCGGATGCAGTGTAATCATTCTTGTCAAATGTAAATTGCAGTTATTTTGCCGTTTCGCCGACACGATTGCATACATAAAACAACGTTCATTGCATACAGAATTTCAGCTAGAGTGATCAAATTAGCACTTTGAAAAGAGAGAAGCCGGAAATATTAACTTAATTTAGAACGGCAGTATTATTGTGAACAGCGCAGTTACGTTCCTTTGTCGTAGCAACAAAGGAGCTCTATTGAAACTAGATAAATACCTTTGTAAGTTTGTTGTGCTATATTGTTACTAGAATTAATTTATTGGGTTCTCGTGAAAGATTTCTTTATATCAAGTTTTATTGAAGCGCAAAACAACATTTTGTAAAAATAATGTTTTATAAAAAATACCGCGTGTGCACAAATGGTTTTACTTATTAGGTACTTAAATATTAAATATATTTGCGTCAAATTAGTTTCTATTATCGTAATTATAGGGATAAGCGATATAATAAAAAATATAGTTCTTTCAATTTCAAATAAAAGCAATAATATTTACAAGCTCTACACGCGATTGTAAAGTTGTTCCGATTAAGTCACAGATTAAACGTTCTTGTGTCGTTCCATTGGCTCGAAATTAGCGTCCGTTAACTCTGTTAAAAAAACAGAGTATGTCATAAAGACAGACGATAAAAGTGAAACTTTTGAATTACAGGACACAATTTCATTTATAAAAAATACAACAAAAAGCCAACATCATTCGGTGTTTTCAGGTGGTCCCCATACAAATATTAACCTCCCGATGTTCCTAAACCTCGGTGATCGAACGGGAATCGGTGTTTTCTACACTATCCGGCACAGTGTTTAAACACACCATTTTTCGTCACACAAAAAGGTTGCGGATTAGAATTTCATAGCCGTTCCATAGGAAATTTCACGTCAAAAACTGCAGGTCCCGTTATCGTATTGCGAATATCCTCAAACAACGCGATAGTTCGTAAAACATGACGATATTTTTTTCCTACGTTTGTATTTATACTCTAGACAAAACTTCATAGGGATACATGCAAGTATTGAATAGCATAGCATAGGCATTCATAGTTCGGCCTGTTTCGGTAATTTTCGGTTCACGCCAGGCGATCATATTCTGCCCCTAATACTCCGCGCTGCAGTACACCACACGTTCCTACTATTACTTCGTTCTCTCCAAGCGTACTTTTGTCTTTATATTTTGTAAGTTAAATAATGCACTCCCAAGGAACGTATTGTGATGTTAAATAACCTGTAAATAACCTTCTTCAATAAATTGGTTATAAAAACACCGTAAGAAATTTCTCGAAATTGACTGATAGTTCCGAAGACCTTTAAATAAAAAAACAGCAAAGAATTTCTCGAATTTCATTATGTCAGTATGATACATGCAAGTATTGAATAGCATAGCATAGGCATTCATAGTTCGGCTTGTTTCGGTAATTTTCGGTTCACGCCAGGCGGTCATATTTTGCCCCTAATACTCTGCGCTGCAGTACACCACACGTTCGTACTATTACTTTGTTCTCTCCAAGCGTACTTTTATCTTTACATTTTGTAAGTTAAATAATGCACTCCCAAGGAACGTATTGTGATGTTAAATAACCTGTAAATAACCTTCTTCAATAAATTGGTTATAAAAACACCGTAAGAAATTTCTCGAAATTGACTGATAGTTCCGAAGACCTTTAAATAAAAAAACAGCAAAGAATTTCTCGAATTTCTTTATGTCAGTATAGATTTATTTTGACGATGTTATGAAATATAAAAGAAATAATGATAAACTAAATGGATTAAAAACATATTTTGCCCCTAATACTCCGCGCTGCAGTACACCGCACGTTTGTACTATTATTTCATTTTCTCCAAGCGTACTTTCTGTCATTACACTTTATAAATTAAATAATGCACTCCCAAGGAACGTATTGTGATGTTAAATAATAAATAAAAACACTGTAAGAATTATTTCAAAACTGACCGATAGTTTCGAAGATCACTACGTTTAAATAAAAAAAAAAAAATTCTCGAGTTTTACTATATCAGCAAAGATTTATTTCGACGACATTATAAAATATAAAAGATATAATTATAAACTAAATGGATTAAAAACATAAAAATCTGTGTGCTAAAAACCACACAATAGAAGTGAAACACGTGGCTAATGACGACTGGAGCTGAGAATACATGATTCAGTGCCTCTCCGGTTTTTATTCGCTGTTCGCTATTCACTGTTCAAGACACCTCAAAAAGTTTCATTTCAATAAACAAAGGAGGTTTGGAAAAATTATCCTAATTCTATGATTATTATTGCAGAGTAATATGGATTTGCGGTTAACGAGAGCGCACAACAATCTTAGTACGAAACTTGTTTCAGCTTTGTATTTACCTGACTAGAGACTATAGGATGGAGGGTGGACCGTCTGTGGAACACAGCGAATGCTAACTTCAATTAAACTTAAGCCATTCGGCGACGCATCACGTGCATAATATACAGCGACTCTGTGTTGCGTTCAACTATGTATCGATGTTTGTCGTAGACGGCCATGATAACTTAGTTTTTTTACTGTTTCATATTACATTTACCATGATATCTAGAATGTACTGGATAAAAACAAATGTATTAATTTCTATCTTCTATACACGATAAGAAAGTATATATAATGTGTCTGTAATTTTGAGATTTATGTGAAAAATTTTTTGCAGATGTCTAGAAATAAATAATAAAACACATTTCAATTATTTTTAGAAATGTTTATATATCTGTCTGTTCGTTCCTTTCGACACGCATCACTTCAAAAGTGCTACTTTCACGTTAAAATATCACCAAGAAAATAATAAAGCATATCCTTGAGTATCATTTAGGGTTTGTTTTATTAAAATCGGCACACTCTATCAAAAGTTATTGTAATATATTTTGGATGTCGGCTCGAGATAAGTAGGAAAAAGGAGTAGCTAAGTAAATGCAATTCAATCTCTTACAAATACAGTATATTATCACTACATATTATAAAACAAATTCCTCTGTCACGTCTGTCTGTTTGTTTGCGATAAACTCAAAAACTACGGAACGGATTTTCATGTGGTTTTCACCAGTAGATAAAGTGATTCATGAGGTAGATATATCAGGTGAATGGTTAACAGTTAACACCCTTCAATTCTGTGATAGTCCATGGTAACATTTAACATATTAAATATTAATATCGAAACAAATACTAATAAACAACAAAGAGAATCTTAGTTAAAGTTTGTTCTAAAACTTTTTAAAGTATGGATACGATACTTTTACCAGTAGATAAAGTGGTTCACGAGGAAGGTATATATAATTAATGAAGGTTTTTTTTTATTGCCAGGGCGGGACAATGTCCACGGAGCCCGCTAGTATATAGTATAATATCTAGAAGTAATAGGATTATTTTTTTACTACAATCTCATGTGGTCTAATACGCTAGACCTAGAGAAGGACTGGTTCTCAAGTGCAGAACATTCAGGTGTTTGCCAACATATTTTCCACTTGAAGAAGCTAGCCAGGCGAGATTTGAAAAACTTTACATTCATGCTATGTTTTTTTTTTACATTATTTTTGTATTATTCAAACTTACGTTCGTCAACGCGGTGTCTTATCACCAACCAGCTGCCACCGAGCCCCATTTTCAGTTTTCATTTTCTATTTTATTTATTTTTATTATTTTACAATATGACTCATAAATATAAAAACATAAAACAGGCCAGTTTTATTGGTTCGTAACGTCCAGCGATGCAATAAACGGTATATCGCATCATAAATTTATGTGAATTGATACTTCTGAATTACATTTTCAGTTGAAAGTCCTCATCAAACGATTTTTAACTGGTCGTTTAATATTTCCGTGACAGATAAGCTCCCAAATTACATATTTCGTAGGAGAAAAGCTATAACAAAATCGGTTTAACGGCAGCTTAAACATAGTAGGTAATTTTAAGTTATGTGTTAGGTATATCGTAAGCTAAAAAGGTTTTAATGTTCCACATATAGAGGCAGCACTATCGTATGTACTTTAAAGCCCATATTCAGCGATTTGTGCAAACGGTTTGCTTTCGCAAAATACGTAATTAGGGGACAGGTCTTATTAGGTTTATATCGAATTTAAACGCCGCACGTCTCCACACAGACACAAATATGCGTCACAAGAATTTTTCATGTAAAACATTGTTGTGATATTAAATCTGACTTTTGTAGTTTCTACGCTACGGTAAAATTGTTTCTTCTTGTAGCAAAGAATCGAATTTTAAGATATTTTTTTAGTGTACTAATAGTTACATTTATTTCATATGCCAGTAGCTTCGTCGCTTCGGCTTTGCACAGGTGCACTGAAATGTAATGGGATTAAATGGCAAGTAAACGTGAATCTGACAATATTTTAGAAGACCTCACTATTGTTGTCTTTTTCAAGCGCTCATTTTTATACTTTTTTATAACTCAAATTTTTCACTTTTACGTACGATTTCAAACATTTTCTTTTATACAAACTTTAGCCTGACTATTAAACTAAACTAAAAACCTAACCTCAAAAGTAATTCTGGTAAAGGCGCAAAATAATGTTCACCTACCTTTTTCTTTTAAATAATAACTCGATATTAGCGTTATGAAGTTCCTCTGGTGTGTATAAAACCACGGGGCCAAGTTATCGCGTGCGTTACGCAAACCGATAGTTCGTAACACATAGCGATAATACCTTCCCATAACTGCATTTATTGCGACCATAGACAAAACTTCGTGGCGGTACGCGCAATATGGGAGTAGAATTAATGTATGGGTAGTCGCTACCAAGTCAATACAATTTCCTCACCTATCCTTTTTTGGTATTTTATAGTGTTTTATGTATATTACTAGATTTGTATATATCTTAAAAGTTAAGAATCAATCAATTAATTCTCTTAAATTTTTTTGCCAACCCTTCTTCCCGATCATTACCGCCATTGTCGTATAAATGATAATAGTACAAGAGTTTTGCGAAAAATTTCAACGTTCTAACAAGACGGTGGTCCCTTGATACAGCTTTCTAGGGAGTTTTTGTTGGATCTTGGAATTCATGGTCCGTGGTATTATTTTCTATCCACTTCACTTATGCACAATAACCGAATTATATTACGTAAATTGGTATCAATACTACAAAATATAGAGTCAAATAACACAAGATTATGAATGAAATATAAAAGCCACAATATAACAGACTAAGATCCCATCAAAAACTCCTTTGGTTTTTCTTAGAAATAATTATACATAAATACAAATATTTACAGTAATTGAGTTATCAAAATAGGTCGTCAATAATAAATCAAATAAAATAAAAAAACAATTAAAGAATTGCAATCGGAAAAGACGTCGTCTTGAGCGTAGCTAAATGGAGCTGTGAGAATAGTGAACATATTCAGGATTGTTTGCGGTTTACATCGGACGTAGAGTGATATCTTTGCGTTCGGATTTATTTCCTACACAATTGAATTTAATGCTATGGGATATTTGATGAATAATTTGACGGCTTTTTTTCTTTTTATTTAATTTAATGATTGGTATGATATTCCCTAAGCATTGTTAATTCGACATTCCCTAACAAAGCTTTTCTTTTTCCTAAAAGCTGTTCATCGTTTAATGTAAGCTTTGGAGTCACAAAATAAATAAATGAAAAAATCACTGTAATGATTCCATTATAATTTTTGTAAAATTTGTTGGCATGTCATTATTGCAATAATTTTTAACATGCTTTTTTTAACTTCACATCTATCTATCTATGTAACGGAATTCTTGAACGTGATTTTCGCTCATTTCGAATCGTCAAATTAAATTTAAACTTGGCACACTTTTGAAAGACTCAGGAGAATACAATTTAGGCGGTAGAACCACGCTGAAGCTATTACTATTATTCAGCATGAAGAGGTCGGCTCACCCGGGGTACTATCACCCGACCCACAGAAACACCGACGTGAAGTAACAGTCCTTGCATTGTTGTGTTTCGTTCTGTCAGTGAGAGCGCCGGAATCCTACTCTTCCTCTCCCCATTCCCTCTCCTCTTCTGTCAAACACAGGCTGGCAACGCACTTGCGATTCCCTTGATGCTGCTAGTGTTTAAATAAATGTAATTAGAGTTCCTCCTTAGTTTCATTAATTAATTATGAATTATATTTAATAATTCAAAATATATTGAATTAATAATTTTTAATTTATAAATTACATTTTATAAATAAGAGTACCATATAATGGTGATGCATTCGATGAAATAATTACAAACTAATTACGAAATACAACCTTATCATCATCATGGACAACTTTTCTCGACTCACTGGGCATAAGCATGCATGCAAGCATAAGGACGAGCCCTTTTACACTATTCTTTTCTATTCTGTGCCTGACTTTTCCAGGCTTTTATAACCTGTTGTAATGTATCAAAAAAGTCTTCCAAGTTACTATGAAATTTAAGTTTGTTTAATGACCAAATTGTTAAAAAAAAACTAGAAATCAGGTTTTTATGTGTAATAGAAAAATCTGAAAATTAGTATAGTAAATATCTTCTATATTATAATAAAACTGTAGCAGGGTCAAATCTGTACATTAAATATTTTTTGAAAAAAAATATAGTTAAATAAAATGATGTCAACAAGTCTATATTTTTTTTAAATAAATTCGAAATAAGCACTAACTACTTAAAGGATAATTTGATTCTAAAAAAGAAATAGGGTGCTTTTTTTTCGAACTGATTACGCTATTGACCTATCAAGGTCTTAACAGCTTGACCGGACTACCAAGTGGGGTGCCTTTGACTTTAACTTGATAATAATAATAGTATGGACATTTATGGAAATTTAAAAATCATTTTCTATATTTTAGTTCGGTTATCTTATATAACCTATATAATATTACCTATATAAGCGTGTTTTTTTATTTATTTTTGAACTATTACTTGTTTTCTTTTCATATCAAAGAAAAAGGCGTCAGCGAACTCGCGTCATATTTATTTTATCTCACTAAATATCCTTGGTATTAAGTGTGTTGGCTACATATTACACGGGAAATCTTTACTCTACCATGATTTACGCCACGACATACACATTTATTCACCGGATTTATGGTTACGATGAAACGAAAATGTTACATATACTTTATACAAAGCTTTTTGCCTTAATCTGCGTGGCTATATATCAGCGGAAAACACAATAGCGTAGATAGAAAGCGTTGAGCGCGCGACAGTTTACCTAACTGTTGGCAATTTAGACTTACATGAAATAGAATAATCGGTGTTACAGGCATCGTTTACACTATCACTCGAATATATACCTTAATTCATTTAAATTAAAGTCAAACTTTTTGTATTTACTTGCTTGTGTTACTGCGTATTAAAAGCAAAGCGTTTGGTAACAAATTGTGAATGTGAACTCTATTTGTAGTTATAAAAGGTATGATTTTGTTAAATGTTGGTTTAGTTCGGGATAAACTAGTAAGCTAGCCCGATGCCTATTGTGGGCACAGGAGAGTTAATGGTGCAAATGTTATTGGGCTAAATATTACCCAGTCAAATTTAGTTCGTACACGAGTTTGGGGTTAGGATTAAAATGGTTACACTCTAGAACAATATTTAACACTAATTGTGAGACTGCTTTAAAGTTTCTGTAACTATTTTAATACTAAGCATATTTATAATATACTAGCTGTTACCCGCGGCTCCGCACGCGCTCTTGAAAAAAATATTAAAGGAATTTAAAATCATGAGTGGGTGTGTACATTACAGAAACGCTTTTTCAAAAACATTTGTAACTACGATACGAACGCCATCTACTGTCACATGTAACGTGTACATTAGATATATGAATACTAATAGTATATCGAATGGGATGGGATTTATCATCAGCAGCATACCTGGAACTTCAACCTACTATATACCAAACTCAGTGCTCACTAACACTATATAAGAAAGTAATGAAATTTATAAGCTATACATTATCGAACAATATATCATAATCTTTTATTTTATAGATAGATATAATATGCCCGTATTGTCGATATACTTAAATTATTCTTATACGTTGCTATAATAACTGAGTTATGTAGAAGCAAACGTGGTAAATAAAACAATATGGCCGCCAAATTGACTAAAAAGATGATATAATTCATATTACATACAAATATATGACTTTCAATTATATATATTTATTCTTGGAGTTAGTAAGGTACACGTCTCACGCGGTTGTAACATATTTTTGATCAATTTCACACGGACGAATGCATAGGTAGCAGTTAATCACTACATAGTGTACCAATTCAAATAAAAAAAGAATCATTAAAATCGGTTCACAATTGACTAAAATATCGATTAACATACATAAAAAAATACATACAACCGAACATAGTAACCTCCTCCTTTTTCGAAGTCGGTTAAAAAAAAGTCCTCTGTCAGCTTATCTGTTCGCGATAAAGTCAAAAACTACCATTTTCATGCTGTTTTCACCAGTAGATAGAATGATAATTTATGGGGAAGGTTTAGGTATAATTTGTCAAGGTTTTCATTTTATTATCCGTCTCCGTCCGTATAACGTCTTCCGAGCCCGCTAGTTATCTGCCCGTAAAAGCCCCGTGAAAGTCGGTCCAATCAATTAGGAGATAGTAGGATATTGCGGACGAAGTCTTGAGAAACAAAATAAAATAGTCTAAGTTACTTCTTATAAGGTGAGTTATCTTCCAGTGAAAGTCCCGTGAAAATCAGTTCAAGCATTACGGATATTCCACTGCGTCCGAAGGCGAATAAAAAACCTAAATTATTTTTTATGAGGTCTGTTATCTACCAGTGAATACCCCGTGAAAATCGGCCCAAAGTAATGCGGACGAAGCCGCGGACAAATAAAATAGAATATGTCAACCGCTATAATTTCGGTTATCTGGCAGTAAAAAGTAAAATTCCCGTTAAAATAGGTCCAGTCGTTTTGGAGATTACCCAGAACAAACAAACAAACAGACAAAATATAATAATATAAAAATATAGACAAAGTATAAAAAAAGATTTTTTGGTCATTTGTAGCCATATAAATTCATTAAAAAGTTGTTATTTTAATTGTACATACACAAACTTTATTTTTATAATACGTAATAGAGAACAAATAAAAAATTGGAAATAAAAGTAGTATGAACTATTTGAATAGGAAAACAAAATAAACTTTGAAAATGTTAGCTTTGATACTTACCACATAACTTCAGAATTGGCAGTATGGATTAATTCCTTCGCCTGTCCTATTGGACGAATATTATTACTACTACTTACCACGTTACCATGGCAACGTATATAATAATAACGTAATCGCTCAAAAGCAAAAAAAGTGCCCGATTTTGAAACATTCTTCATTGGTGCTCTGCTTCTATTGGTCTTAGCGTGATGATATATAGCCTATAGCCTTCCTCGATAAATGAGCTATCTAAAACCGAAAGACTTTCTCAAATCGGACTGGTAGTTCCTGAGATCATAGCGTTCAACCAAACAAACTAACAAACTCTTCAGCTTTATATATTAGTATAGATTATTATGATAATAGGTGTTTGTAATTGAATATTGGCACGCCCAGCATCGGAAGAAGACAAATTAATCTATAATATAGTGGACGTGGGTATAAGGATATTTATTATATTTGTAAGTTGTGATTGTTTGTAGTATGGATGAGGGTAGCGTGTTCTCTTTGGACAAATCTCAATAAAAATAAAGAGAAAAATAACTTTTTGAATACGTTTTTGTAAACTCACATTCTTGTGTATCTTTTCGAATGGAATGTTATAATGATTTGTTAATTAATTTCATGAGTAGGATACACATATTTTGGAACATATCTCAGATTTGACTTGAAGCTTGAGACTTGAAGGAATGATGGCTCAGTGCTTGGTATACTTAGACACGCGTCGATCGATGTATGTATGAATTCTTGTTACTGAGCCGGACTTTTCGGTGAAGGAAAACATCGTTTTTTGGAGTGAAACTTCTTTAGGCGCATGAGGGTAAAAATGTTACAGATGTAACGTCACGCAGATATGCAACGGAAGTGACGTCATTTGCAGTAAATGCAGATTTTTCATCTATTTTTCAAGTCTCGGAAATCTAAAGTTTTAGATTTGTATAAATATAAACAAGACTTATAAATTAGTTCACTCTTTGGTTTCACTTCTGACATGTGTACTTTGTAAGCACGCACTTTTTTCTTATATCATAGGAGGCAAACAAACTGGTGGGTCACCCAAAGTTAAGTGATCACCTCCGTCCATAGATACTAGTAACACC
>MU159752.1:39862-54139 GCA_015888305.1 Antheraea pernyi
GAATTCACGCTTGAGAATGAAAGAGTGGAATCGTAAAAGGCTTTCGGATTGAGAATGCTGAATCATCGTGGTGTGAAGCGAGGGTGGGAGTAATACCCCGCCATACCGCGCGTCACTGCGCTAGTGTTGCGGTCAAGTACACTATGGAACTATTGCTACGATAGAATTATCGACAACACGGGTAATAAATACGCTCTTATGTTTCTTCATTATTGTCGCCTTTAAATCTCAACACATATTTTAAATATCGTTCTTTCAAAGACACTTCTTATGCTACAACTGAGTCATTATTGTTGCATAGATTACTTTTTGTTATCATTGTTATTTTATAACCGACTACAAAAAAGAAGGTGGTCCCATGTTCAACTGAATGTATTTTTAATGTATGCTAATGGGTATCTACGCCAATTGAAAATCGACTTTAATGATTCTCTTTTATTCGAATTGATTATATTCAGTGGTGACCCCATTTCAAAGTAAATAAAATATTCTACAACTAAGAGGGATAAATAAGGAATGAATATTGGTTATTACTTTTACATTTGAAACACTGGAGGTGTGCCGTGCACCCTTGAGCTGGTTGCCAAAACAAAAATCGGCTGAGTGCCTTAAGCGCTCGCCTTAGTAGTCCGGTGAAGCTGTTAAGACCTTGCTAGGTCAATAGCGTAGTCAGTTCGAGAAAAAAAGATTTGAAATATCGAACTTTCAAAGACACTTATGCTACAACTGAGTCATTATCGTTTCATAGACTACTTTCTTATCATTGTTATTTTATAACCGACTACAAAAAAGAAGGTGATTCTATGTTCAGCTGAATGTATTTTTAATGTATGTTAATGGGTATCTACGCCAATTGAAAATCGAATTTAATGATTCTCTTTTATTCGAATTGATTATATTCAGTGGTGACCCCATTTCAAAATAAATAAAATAGTCTACAACTAAGAGGGATAAATAAGGAATGAATACTGTTTATTACTTTTACATTTGAAACACTGTACTATTAAAATTTCCTTTTAAAAATGGATTTATCAAAACGGTATGAAACATCAGTATATTTTTGTTTGTCCTTATATTATTATTTTGTTCTTTACAGTAACAAATACCAAGATTACTCGCGGCTTTCTTCTTATGTATTTAGAAATAAACTATTATGTGTTACCAAAACATTCTCTACAAAGAACAAACACTTGAAGTTTATAAATTTAAAACGGAAAACATTTTTTTCTGACTTAGGTCAAATTAAAAATATACATTAAATCCTTGTGCATTTTTGCACATCCTTACGGTTACGCCGTTAGTACTAGTGCCTAATCTTGCACGGGATCTGAAAAGGCCGGTCTGAAAGCGGCACGTGGTGTCCCGGCTGATGAAAAACCGGCTCAAGTGTCGCCGGGGCTCTTTAATATTCACCCTGCTCTTTGTCTAGGGCGATTGACAAAAATCATCGCGGTTACAAGAGTGCGGTGTGCCTGAAGCGTGTGCGCTTGTGTTTGCGGAAATTGCACTTTGTTTGCTTAGGATCAACTGAGCTAACTTGGGCATAAATGTTTTTCCTTTATTGTTCTTTTTTAGTCGTTTTTCTATCCCTAAGTAATTGCTTATATATAATATGAAATTACGAATCTATGTCTGTCCATTTATGTGTTATTAGCTGATAGTCGTAGACCGGTGGAATATAAACTCGATGTCAGAAGGTTCGAATCCCGGTATGTACCAACGGATTTTTCGGAATTCCCGTACACTTACTATGGTGTTTTATGGTGGTAGAGCCACGCTGAAACTTACTGGTTTCAGCATGAATGGGTCGGCTCGTCCGGGGTAGTGCCACCCTCTTATAGAAAACCAACGTGAAGTAACAGTGCTTGCATTGTTGCGTTTCGTTCGGTCAGTGAGAGCGCCGGAGGCTCACCTCCCGTCCCCTCTCCTCTTCTCCATCTCCCTCCCATAATCCCTTCCCCTAAAGGGTGGCAACGCACTTGCGACTCCTCTGGTGTTGTTGGTCTCCATGGACAGTGGTTATCACTTAACAGCAGGTGACCCACCTGTTCGTTTGCCATTTATGATATAAAAAAAAAAATATTATATCGGTAATATTATCGGCTGACTATAAAGGTAAATAGCGTAAGGAAACCTGAACCTGAGAAATGTTCTTGTAGTACTACTGTATGTGGGGAAACATAGGACTGTGGATTTCTCAGAGTTTGGACCCGCCAATACGTCATAGACTGACATGGTGATTATGGCGTTATCTTCCTTTGGGAAGGGGCCTGTGCCCTGCAGAGGGGTTCTTACAGTCTGTTGATGATAAGTCGCGATTTTATCTGCGTCGTATTTTATCCTAACAGTATATTTTATGTACAGGGGAGAAAACATAAACAACACATCGCTTGCCCCACTTGTTCATGGCAAGAGAACGAATATTGCTGAACGCGAATTTTATAAGAATCGTAGTTACTTAAAGCTTCAATAACTTGGTAAATGAAACTTTCGTGATTATTTTCTCGATATCGACAAAGTCTTTACGATGTAAAACTAAAAAAATATGTAGAAGTCTTTCCAGTAGTTTTTTAAGTGATGCGCGCACAATTTAGATCTTTAAAATTTTATTTTCACTACATATAATAAACCCAATTCTTCTGCCACGTCTGCCTGTGTGTCTGTTCGCGGTAAACTCAAAAACTACTATACGGATTTTCATGCGGTTTTTACTAGTAAATAAAGTGATTCATGAGAATGGTTTAGGTATATACTTTGTCAAGTTTTTTTTTATTATTTATATTTTTTATTATACAATAACAACGTCCGCCGGGCCCGCTTTTTTATATATAAAACAAAGTTGTTGCACTATTTTACAACTAGTGAACGGCTGGATCGAATTTTACGATTTTTGATTTGTTGGATTTATCTCTGTCCCGAATAGCAGAATAAATATATCAGAAAAATTAGCGAAGAAAATATTTATGGCGTAAATTCATTTTCTTATACATTTTTTTCCTTTCTTTGCAATTTCTGAGAACATTTACCATAGAAATGTATTTTTTTATACCATCAGTAAATAGAGATTACAACGAGCAAACAGCACACCTACACTTTAAAAAAAATCTGATATTTTTACGCAGGAATTTTCGATTGATAATTAGGGTGGTTTTTCGATATCTATTAAGTCAAAATAGGGTGAAAAAATTAATATTTCAAATCAAATAAATTACATAGGGCTTCGGACATAAGAAGGTAAGTTTTCAAACAATTACATGAAAAAAAATATTTTTTTATAAAAGATGATAATAAAAAACCTAGAAACTTGGTTATTTGAATTTTTCAAATCAATTTTGAGGTTATATGAGAAAAATGTAAATACAGAAGTTATGGATATTTTTATTACCTACGACTTTGCCATATAACTTTTTTGCATAGGATTTGCAGTTTTGCCGGACATCGAGGTAAACCGTTTTTTACCCTTATACGTGCTTCCCCTTCCTTCCACTTCCCGACCTTAGATCGCCCGTAAATTGTATTTCCTTTAATTTTTGTTATATTCTCTTCCTTTTCCAATGCGTTTCATACTACTATTTTTTATTTTGTTTTAAAAATTATCGACTCCGGTCTATATTTTTATAATAGCATGTGATAGCAATATCTAATAATAATAGTAGGAATAAATACAAAACTAATATTTCATACACTACCACTTCATTCCAAACAAAATACATGCGCGCAGCTTATCTTTTGGTAACAAGAACTGGCTATTCCATAAACATATATATATATTTAAGATACAAATGTCTATTTATGCCAAACAATTGTGCTAATTACACAAAAGTGAGTGATATATAGGCTTTAAACTTATGACCTTTTGGCTCAATATGAAAGCATACTACAATTATGCCACTACATTTGATAAATCGATTTATATTAGGCGATTGATTTTATTTAAAAAACTTAGTTTCATTTTAAAGTGGACATTTCGAAGAGTTCCAAATGCGCTTAATTTAGCAAAGAGCACTGAGTATTGAGTACAGCCATTACTGACTCAATAGCACGTGACACTACACTGCGCTTTTCCGCCTAGCCTCCGGCTACCGCAATGCAAGCTTAATGCACCCTACAACTCGATTAAACTTGAAATACTCATCGTATCCCTGGGAATTTCATACATTGACTATAACATTGTGTGTATATAACAAAGGATGCGACATTACCTACATAATTGCATTAAAAATAAACGAAAATCGTTTGCGTTTTTAATGCAGTAATTCCTACTAATAACATTAGTACTTACATATAATGATATAAATTTTAATAGGTTCTCAATTTTGGAATAATGTTTGTCTTATATGTACGAAGTTTAATTAGAATCGGTTCAGATATAAATTTTTTTTCGAATTACCTTTTTACAATTTCTAAGTACTATTGATCTTTTTTGTAGTCTAACAATTATGGAATGACTCCCCATAGTACATAATTTTATGGAAATACTTGCTTTTGCTCGAGGCTTCATTATTTTATTTTATACCTCAGGAATAAAAAAAATTCTAGGTGTAATGTATCCTATGTCTTTTTCTGTATCCCCAATATCGTGACGAACAAACAAATTCACATTCGCATTTATAACATTATCTAATAACGGATCAGGCTTTTTATGTAGTATTTATATTCGAATCTTAATTTTATTTAATGAAGAAAATATTTTAGATTTCATTTCTGTTTACACTTTCGAAGTTTTTGACAAATAATAAGAGAATTTTGAAAATTATTATACACTATTCATTTGGAATAGTAAGTAGAATGTGTATGTAGTTCCCGGATATAAATCTCATAAAAATTTGACTGCCATCTATGATAAAATCTACTACAGTGCTAAAATCTCGTATATAGTTTTTGATTATAGCGCCATCTGTAATTATAATAAAACCGTAGAAGCTGTGAAATCTTCAGCGTGAATGTCAGTTGTTACTCCTTTGCTTCCTTTTTAGTTTAGTAATGCTCAAATCTTATTCATATAATTGAGGCATATATAATCAAAGACAGCTAAGTGCCACGAGTTCTAAAAATGAACTTAGTATGGAGCCATCTAGTCTATCATTGGTTGCAAATCACCATTTAATTCCTACAAGAAACAAAATACAGCTAGCCTTTTAATTTTCGTTTTAAAATTGATTTTGGGATTAAATACATTTATTTAAGTACAACCAAGTCATCAAATAAGAAGTAAATTAAGAATAAAATACAGTTAAGGGATTTGCATTTTTTAATTTCTTGAACTTCTCTTTTAGAGCTGATGGCCATAGGCAGGCAAAACCAATAGCATATGCCACTCCCTATAATTAAAACTCCAACTCTGAGAATAGATAAACATTTTTTTTTGTTTCCTGCAAATTTGGTCTCCATGCACTTAGCTGTTTTTGATTTTATATGCCTCAATTCTTGATTATAGCGCCATCTGTAATTCCAATAAAAATATAGAAGCTGTGAAATCTTCAGCGTGTATGTCAGTTGTATCTCCTTTGATTCCTTTTTAGTTTCTCTTTTGCGGCAAAGATGGCACTGTAAATAGTTACAATTTACATAGTTTTTATTTATACTACATTTTTTTTTAATTATATAACATTCATGTTCTAAACCATGGTTAAAAAATATTTGTCTTTCTATAATTACTACCAGAACATTTACAAATTATACTAAACATTTACGATGTTAAATGAGCATGAATTTATTTAGGATAGAAGTGCTGTACAATATTATATCCGTTATAGATACATTTTCTATTGAATCAAGTTTAAGGTATCGAGTATTTATGTTTCTTTCTTCTGTCGTCTTTCAACTTTTCTCTATAGATTAAAATCAAAGAAATCGTAGGTACATGCCAATTTTAATATCGAACTCAGTTTTATGAACTTTCAATCACTAAAAATATTATTACACTACATACTACAAAATACTTTAAACCCGTTAACTTTAACATTTTTTAGAGTAAAATATAACTTCAATAAATTATAAGCACAGTATTTGTGATATGATAAATGTAATGTGATTGCTCAATTCATTGGTTTCAAAATATCATATCCATATATAGTAGGTAACACTAATTCAAATAACTGCTTTGGTGTTTATTTTTCACTATTTGTATGTCCTGTATTAATCGTTGTGTATTAGACTAGGTTATTAACCCTCGGTTATCATTTTCTAGAAATTAAATGCTATCGACATTTTCCATTGTCAAGTTCTTGGTGAAGGTTATATAAGTTGGTATTTTACGCTGGACCCCGTTTTATAATTCTCTATTTAGTTTGTTACTTAGTTCGTTTTCTGTTTTGTTCACCTTCAGAGCTCCAAAATATTTTACATTCTTATAATCATTAAAACTTTCATACCGTTCTAATTAAAATTATTGTATGTAAGTTCGGTAATGCGTATAAAGATTTTTATAGAATTTTATACATGTAATTATATTTCATTCTGCGTTGATAAGGTATAAAAGTTATAGATAATGCTTTTAGTAATCGAAAAATAAATTCTAAATAAATTGGTTGTCTGTACCTAAAGTCAGTTTACGGACGATAATGAATGAATGAATCCATTTGTTTTTTTATGGATTAAATTGAATTAATATCACTGAATTATCTTTATTTTGAATAATTAAAGAACAAATATATGAGATTATATTGATTATTTTTATTATATTAATTATTAAAATGCAATAATTAATCACTTTTTTTCCGCAATTGTTGTAATAAATAATGAAAACCACATTAACTTTTCATTTTACTTTATATAAGCAGTTGACAACAGTTCACGTGTAGGTTGTGTGCTGCCGCTGTCTCTTCTACTCGGACGCATCGGCCAATGGAGTGGAAGAGAGATAGATGTGTCACAAGCCGAAAGCTTAGGCCGATCGCGCCTCTCTATCTTTTGTTCCGCGCTCTCACTTGCACGCTCGGCTCAGACGGAACGTGATAATGAGTAGCATGCTTTTTCGTGCATGTAGCCGGCGTTCACCTTTTTTTTTATTAATTCCTTATCAATATTAAATTTGGTATAAAGTGATTATATTTTATTCTCAAAATGATACTTTATAATTAATACAATAAAAGATAAAATAAAAGTATGGAATTATAACTAATTACTACGTAACAAACGCAGGCGATAGCTAGGTCAAAACCAGTTGATTAATTTGACCACAATGTCAAATGGTGTTAAATGAGGATGTTATCTAAAACGGTAAACATGTTAAATCTAGAGGGAGTCTAGCTGTTAAGTTCAGCTGTCGGAATACACCTACAGATGCAAGATATACGAGAAATTTATAAAACTGACGGCTGCAGCTAGTCAGGTGGGCTTAAAAATAGTCCTGTTTTTATGTCATTGGAGACAAACGAACATGTGGGTCACCTGATGTTAAGTGATCACCACCGTCCATAGACACTAACAAGACCAGGGGGAGGAATTGCGTTGCCGGCCTATGTTTGGGGTGGAAGGGGTGATGGGGAGGGGAAGGGAGTTGGGTCACTAGCGCTCTCGCTGACCGAACGAAACGCAACAATGCAAGCACTGTTACTTCACGTCGGTGTTTCTGTAGGTCGGGTGGTAGTACACCGGGTGAGCCGACCCGTTCATGTTGAAATCAATAATAGCTTCAGCGTGGCTCTACCACCAACTAAAAGTCCTAGCATCGTGCGATTGTAAACTATAATTATAAAAGTGTATTTTTTTGTAGATAATTTACATATCATATGTATATGTATATGTATCATATGTACAGACGTAAAGTGAAAACAACTCGCGTAGAGAAATCTTTATGTATAAATACAAAATGAAATGTTCTACGAGGCACATAAAATTTCTCATATATTTTTCTTACGAACAATTGTCTAAGATCTTCTTAAGAATTTCATTTTTTCTCGTCTCATTTCAATAGAATAAGAGCGTAATAATTACGCTAAATTAACGAAGACCCGCTTATTTAATTTTTTTTTCGTCGACCGCAATAATAAAATGTTGCTAAATGAGGGCAAAAATTACAGTAGCAATTATTTTACGGGCCGAATATTTTATTTCAGCAGACGGTCCGTCCTTCAGAAGGTTTCTGAGACAAAAGGAAATAATAAAAAATACATGAGAGACTTTCACAAAAGGACACTTAACGTGTTTCGGTACTGAAGTAGGCTACAGGACTAACTGCTGAATACGCATTAAATTTCAATCTTTTTTCTTTGCTAAAAAGTTCTCGTTATTGTTTTAATTTTTTTCTCGACGTTAATTATTTAGATTATGGAATATCTTTTTAAATATCAAATATTTAATAATCGTTTCGGGTTTTAAGTTTTCTTCACATCCATTTTGATTTAAAGTTATTATAATATATCTTACATCAATAAAATTATAGAGGTCTGCCTTATAGAATATAGAGAATACTAGACATATTTCAACTTTTTTTGTGTTACTTCTTATATACTCGGTCCTTCACTAAAAAATATTATTAAAACAGTTTCCTTCGATATAAATACAAACTAACTACGCGTTCAGCGATGAGTGTTTTCTTGTTGTGGAGTAATAGGGCAAGCGGTTGGTTATTTTTTCCTCTGTATATTAAGTTTATTCTTAATAAATGACGCAGACGAAGATTTTTTTATGTCATAGCAGGCAAACGAGCATGTGGGTCACCTGATGGTCAGTGATCACCACCGTTCATAGACATTAACAATACCAGAGGAGTTGAAAGTGCGTTACCAGCCAGTGTTTGGAGGAAGGGTTTTAAAAAGTTCGCAACATCTTATCTTTGCCGTACCGTGAAGCTGTGGAACAATCTCCCGGCCAGTGCGTTTCCTCCTTCCTATGACATGGGGTCCTTTAAGCGCAACGTGAAGAGATACTTACGCATGACAGCGGCGACCGGCGATGGATAGTATGTCTCTCGGTGGTCGCCATTGTTTTTGGATTGTACTGTGCTTACCATCAGACACAGTACAGTCACTTTGCCGAGCTACAATAAAAAAAAGGGGAGGTAAGGAGGAGGTGAAAGAGAGAAGGGAAAGTGAGCCTGCGGCGCTCTCACTGACCCGTTCGGTCTGCAATCCGGTCGGAATGCAAGCACTGTTACTTCACGTCGGTTTTCTATGACAGGGTGGTACTACCCCGGGCGAGCCGACCCATTAATCTTCTTTGGTTGTCTGATCTATTTTATGTTGACATTCTTAAAGAAGATGGAGGCCTTTTTCACCAAAAAGCATTCTGCTGTAAACGATGAGTACAAATTGACAATTAATTCTTTCCGTGTATTCGCTTTTCGGTCTCAAGATTATGCATTATGAGAAAAGTTATTTGAATAAGAAAATAAACGAAAAATAAATTTACCGTTTGTCAAACATTCAATAAACCGTTTTACTCAATAGCGACGAAAACAAATCGAACGAATTTAATCTGATGACCAGTGTTTGAACAGACTAACGTATTGCTCTTACCAAACTCGTTTGTCAATAAGAGATGGATTTAAATTGAAATCAAACAGAATCGGCCTTGCCAGTTTGCCAGCTCGCAGATCAATCCGGCCTAGAGTTAAATGCCAATTAGCGTTGTTTGCTTAAGCGTCTCGGAGTTTCGATGCTCGAGTGCATGCCTTGATGGAGTGTTTATAAATCGCTCCACATCGTGTTCTCGTATGTTAATGCACGTTTATATGCTCAATTTCTATACACATTTTAATCTATTTATAACTTTTATTAATTTAACGTCTTATATTTGTAGCAGCGTTTTAAAATTATAAATAAATAATAGTCGATCTATAATTTTTGCTACTAAGATACTTCTTTTAAATCGATTTGAAAAAGTATCCGTCCGAATAATTCATCTATTTTATTTTATTTTTGGCAAACATTCTTTTAGGAGATTATTACTGCCATTCTCGAGTAGGTGATGAATGATATTACAAGATATTCAATGGGTCGGCTCGTGCGGGGTAGTACCACCCTCTCACAGAAAATCGACGTAAAGTAACAGTGCTTGCATTGTTGCGTTTCGTTCGGTCAGCGAGAGCGCTGGAGACCCAACTGCCTTCCCCTCCTCATCTCCCCTCCCTTTCCACTCCCCCACCTCTTTTCTCTAAACACAGGCTGGCAACGCACTCGCGACTCCCCTAGTGTTGCTAATGTCTATGGACGGCGGTGATCACTTAACATCAGGTGACCCGCGTGTTCGTTTGCCTCCTATAATAAAAAAAAACAAGTTTCCTGCAATCATTTCAATAAACTAACAAGATGGTGGCCGTCTAGTTAGAGCCGCTTCAGTTGCGCAGAGACATTGCCTCACTGAGCGTGTTCTACCGTCTGTATCATGGCGAGTGTTCTGCAGAGTTATTCAATTTAATACCTTCCTCTCCTTTTCATACCCGAACCACGCGCGCTGGGCTCCGGAGCCATAGTTTTACGGTAAATCCTATCTGGGCACGAACTAAAAAGTTCGCAACTTCTTATCTCTGCCGTACCGTGAAGCTGTGGAACAATCTCCCGGCCAGTGTGTTCCCTCCTTCCTATAATATGGGGTCCTTCAAGCGTAACGTGAAGAGACATTTATGCAAGCCGGCATGACAGCGGCGACCGGTGAGGGATAGTGTGTCTCTCGGTGGTCGCCATTGTTTTTAGATTATACTGTGCTCACCATCAGGCACAGTAAAGTCACTTTGCCGTGCTATGATAAAAAAAAACTTCCCAGGGAGTTTTTATGGCAAGTCAGCATCCACGCTCCGTGGTATTATTCTGATCCGCTTCGCTTGTGCACAATAGCCAAACTATATTACGTAAAACACCACCAATATTACAAAATATAGATCCAAATAACACAAGATTGTGAACAAAATGTAAAGTTCATTACATGAAATTCCAAGATCCTGTCAGAAACTCCGCGCTAATAATGTCCAGGTCCTTTTTTTAGCAACCAACCTTTTTTTAGTAAAACTAAAATTTTCGACGTTTCACCTTCGTTAATGTAGATTATACATATTATTATCTATACCGGGCACAGTACTTTTTTTCTGCATGAGAGGAACTATATGTCATTGTCTGTAATCCTGGTAACTGGTATGCAAAATCTCATGACGGTTGGTTGGGCAGATAAGCAGAGAGAACAATCAAACAAACCCACATTCGCATTTATAATACCAGTTACGAATAGGATTATTAACTGTGTTTATCAAGTAGATAATTGTTTAAAAACAATAGAAAACCCAAAGAAAAACATAAAATGCAATTTTAACGCTTTGTTAAAATTCTCAAGGCAAATGTGGTAACTCACAACTTTCCTACGAGTTCACTTGAATCGTGTTACCAGTAATTTATTTCACTCATACATACTTATCAAATTATCATATACATAATGCTAATATTATACAATACTAGCAGACCCTGCGGACATTGTCCCGCTCTGAGTATTATAAAAATCCTTGACAAATTGTATACCAAAACCTTCCTCAAGAATCATTTTATCTACTTGTGAAAACCGCATTAAAATCCGTTCAGTAGTTTTTTAGTTTATCACGAACAGACAGACAGACAGAAAAACGCGGTAGGGGACTTTGTTTTATACGATGTTATGATGTTAGTGTCATACAATGTAAGTTCATGAATAACGATCAACTAAGTTAAAACGAACCAGTTTAGTTGTCAAATAAGGTTGAAATATAATGTTAGTAGTGGGATAAAAGTTATTTAATCCTACTGTATATTCAGTGTTTAGCTACTACAGTAATCAACATTATATTAGAATAGCCTAGTTCATAAAGTGTATTAAGAGAACAATCTCCAAAGTATAACTTCAATGTATGTTCAATTTTGAGTTAACAAGTGCTTAAGGATTATAGAACACATTATAAACTAGCTTTGTTTGCAAAACTGAATTACTTAGTAAAGAAAACGTATGACTAGAATATTCTAAGCGAAATGTTATAATCTTTGTGTTAATTATCTCAACTAATAAAAGTAGGTAAAAGTATATTTCTATGTATTCGAACGCTTTCGTAGTGTGCAAGTTTGTATATATGTATTTAATTCCGCACACGTGTGTAACATAATTGTAACAGACGTAATTATATGGGAAAGAATAGTTACAGCTGAATGTTAAATTAATACACTTTTTATCTAAAAAGAAGTCGAGGCAGTCATAAGGACTGCCGACAGAATTTTTGAATTTATAAATTAACTGGCTGGCCAGCCTGTTTGGGGGGAAAGGGGTAAGGGGAGTGGGGAGGGGAGGGGAGAGAAGAAGGAAGGGGCCTCCGGCGCTCTCACTTACCGAACGAAACGCAAAAATGCAAGCACTGTTACTTCACGTCGGTTTTCTGCGAGAGGGTGGTACTACCCCGGGTGAGCCGGCCCATTCATGCTGAAACTAGTAATAGTTTTAGCGTGGCTCTACCACCTACAAAAACCTTTTATTTTTTCGTGGATTCTACATCTTTGATCAGGATTCACTGTGAACTGTTTTTTATTGTAATTTTGATATTGTTATTTTTTTTTTTTTTATCGTAGCACGGCAAAGTGACTTTACTGTGCCTGATGGTGAGCACAGTATAATCTAAAAACAATGGCGACCACCGAGAGACACACTATCCCTCACCGGTCGCCGCTGTCATGCCGGCTTGCATAAATGTCTCTTCACGTTACGCTTGAAGGACCCCATATTATAGGAAGGAGGGAACACACTGGCCGGGAGATTGTTCCACAGCTTCACGGTACGGCAGAGATAAGAAGTTGCGAACTTTTTAGTTCGTGCCCAGATAGGATTTACCGTAAAACTATGGCTCCGGAGCCCAGCACGCGTGGTTCGGGTATGAAAAGGAGAGGAAGGTATTAAATTGAATAGCTCTTCAGAACACTCGCCATGATACAGACGGTAGAACACGCTCAGAGAGGCAATGTCTCTGCGCAACTGAAGCGGCTCTATAAATTGTGTTAATTGTGTAAATTGTGTAAATTGTGTTACTTAACACCTGTGATTTGTTCACTGATACTTAGTCACTCTTGTAAAATTGTATCATTACTGCTTAGCTCATAGGGAAAAGCGTAATGATAGATCTATAGACCAGGGGTCATCACATACATGGATGGGGTAAACACCACTAATCAATTGGCGTATTTTCTATGCACTGTCGAGATACTGTTATGAGATCTTGTATGGCAATAGCAACTTGTGAAGTAATTTATTTGTCAAATTAATTCACTAACTATTAATTGACAGCTGAGCAACTAAAAGTTTGCGGTTAGACCCAGGTTAAAATAAAGTCTGTCTTAGAGAAATTGTGTACTGCAATAATTGGTTAAAAATGTCAACTATCCAATTGCATAATATTAACGCAGCTCTCACTCGCTGTACTTCCTATTCCCCTCCTGCGTACTACCATTTAGTCAATTATATATGTAAAATCAGTTTTCATAGTAATTGCCAAGTACTAAAATTGTTTGCTATATCGTAGACCGCACACGAACTGCTACGGGCCGCAGTTTGACAACCACGGGTCTAAACGATAACTCTTAAAAGTTTCTAAGTGAGAACTTCTTTAACCCCGTTGTGATATGAAACTCGATGAATGAAAATACGATATTAAAAAGAGACAAACACATCTATAGGATTTAACGTGCGAGAGAATGAGATAAAATACATTGAGCAGTGTTTCTTATATTCGTCGCTCTGGTCCGAGCGTTATATGTATGTGTGCACTTGTATATTACGAAGCCTTGGGAAAAGCTTATATTCGTTTAAATGAATTTTCCATTTCTAAGGTATTTCAATTCTATCGAGTGTGTATTGCACAACAATTATTTTTATTTCTAAATTTCTAAAATGTTATCCAAATCTATTAAACCTTCTGGAAGATTAACTCCGGCAAACAGATACTTTACTTAACAGACCAAGATTCCGCCAAAAAACCAATTATAGATTTATCTCCTGTCAAAAATATCGCTCAACGCGCCTAAAGAGGTTTTGATTTCAAAAATTCTTTATATTGTACTAGTTTGAGCCCGCGACTTAGTTTTTGTAAAAATGTTTTTTTTTTATCATGCTTTTATTAGCTTCACCTGTATGTATGTATGTAACCGACCCCTTTGAGCTCGATTTTGTCTTCTTTGAACGATCAGATTTAATTCAAACTTGGCACACCTGTCAAAGGTCGATGACAATGCAATAATTCAAAAAAAAATTAAACTAAATAATGAAAAATAAATAATAGTTTAAAAAAAAAACTAAAAAAACACGCTTTCATAAAAAATCCAACTAAAAAACAGAAAA
>MU159752.1:61749-117511 GCA_015888305.1 Antheraea pernyi
AAATGAATATATGTACGAATAGCTTAGAATAGTTAGCTAGGTCAGACGCGACTTCTCAGGTAACAGCCCAAGCCGAGGTGTCGTGCGCCTTTTTTTTTTTTTTTCTTAGCACGGCAAAGTGACTTTACTGTGCCTGATGGTGAGCACTGTATAATCTAAAAACAATGGCGACCACCGAGAGACACACTATCCCTCACCGGTCGCCGCTGTCATGCCGGCTTGCATAAATGTCTCTTCACGTTACGCTTGAAGGACCCTTATAGGAAGGAGGGAATACACTGGCCGGGAGATTGTTCCACAGCTTCACGGTACGGTAGAGATAAGAAGTTGCGAACTTTTTAGTTCGTTCCCAGATAGGATTTACCGTAAAACTATGGCTCCGGAGCCCAGCACGCGTGGTTCGGGTATGAAAAGGAGAGGAAGGTATTAAATTGAATAGCTCTTCAGAACACTCGCCATGATACAGACGGTAGAACACGCTCAGAGAGGCAATGTCTCTGCGCAACTGAAGCGGCTCTATAAATTGTGTTAATTGTGTAAATTGTGTAAATTGTGTTACTTAACACCTGTGATTTGTTCACTGATACTTAGTCACTCTTGTAAAATTGTATCATTACTGCTTAGCTCATAGGGAAAAGCGTAATGATAGATCTATAGACCAGGGGTCATCACATACATGGATGGGGTAAACACCACTAATCAATTGGCGTATTTTCTATGCACTGTCGAGATACTGTTATGAGATCTTGTATGGCAATAGCAACTTGTGAAGTAATTTATTTGTCAAATTAATTCACTAACTATTAATTGACAGCTGAGCAACTAAAAGTTTGCGGTTAGACCCAGGTTAAAATAAAGTCTGTCTTAGAGAAATTGTGTACTGCAATAATTGGTTAAAAATGTCAACTATCCAATTGCATAATATTAACGAAGCTCTCACTCGCTGTACTTCCTATTCCCCTCCTGCGTACTACCATTTAGTCAATTATATATGTAAAATCAGTTTTCATAGTAATTGCCAAGTACTAAAATTGTTTGCTATATCGTAGACCGCACACGAACTGCTACGGGCCGCAGTTTGACAACCACGGGTCTAAACGATAACTCTTAAAAGTTTCTAAGTGAGAACTTCTTTAACCCCGTTGTGATATGAAACTCGATGAATGAAAATGCGATATTAAAAAGAGACAAACACATCTATAGGATTTAACGTGCGAGAGAATGAGATAAAATACATTGAGCAGTGTTTCTTATATTCGTCGCTCTGGTCCGAGCGTTATATGTATGTGTGCACTTGTATATTACGAAGCCTTGGGAAAAGCTTATATTCGTTTATATGAATTTTCCATTTCTAAGGTATTTCAATTCTATCGAGTGCGTATTGCACAACAATTATTTTTATTTCTAACAAAAATGTTATCCAAATCTATTAAACCTTCTGGAAGATTAACTCCGGCAAACAGATACTTTACTTATTCGTATAGATAAATATTTACAGATAACGTATGCAGTTCCGAATAGACATCGTACCAAAGCTGATTGTAGATACTCAGCATTCCAAGTTCGTGCCCAGATAGGATTTACCGTAAAACTATGGCTCCGGAGCCCAGCACGCGTGGTTCGGGTATGAAAAGGAGAGGAAGGTATTAAATTGAATAGCTCTTCAGAACACTCGCCATGATACAGACGGTAGAACACGCTCAGAGAGGCAATGTCTCTGCGCAACTGAAGCGGCTCTATAAATTGTGTTAATTGTGTAAATTGTGTAAATTGTGTTACTTAACACCTGTGATTTGTTCACTGATACTTAGTCACTCTTGTAAAATTGTATCATTACTGCTTAGCTCATAGGGAAAAGCGTAATGATAGATCTATAGACCAGGGGTCATCACATACATGGATGGGGTAAACACCACTAATCAATTGGCGTATTTTCTATGAGCATATGTGCAAGCTTTTATTATGATTTGGTGTCATTAAAGTTTCCTATAATAAAAAATTAAGTAAAATGATAATGTATAAATCTATACATAAAATAAAAGTGTATATCTAACGTTTTTGTACTTTTTAGACTTTTTGAATAAAATAGTTGCAAAATTAATAGGTGTCTTGGAATAAGTAATAAAACACATTTCAATGATATTAACGAAGCTCTCACTCGCTGTACTTCCTATTCCCCTCCTGCGTACTACCATTTAGTCAATTATATATGTAAAATCAGTTTTCATAGTAATTGCCAAGTACTAAAATTGTTTGCTATATCGTAGACCGCACACGAACTGCTACGGGCCGCAGTTTGACAACCACGGGTCTAAACGATAACTCTTAAAAGTTTCTAAGTGAGAACTTCTTTAACCCCGTTGTGATATGAAACTCGATGAATGAAAATGCGATATTAAAAAGAGACAAACACATCTATAGGATTTAACGTGCGAGAGAATGAGATAAAATACATTGAGCAGTGTTTCTTATATTCGTCGCTCTGGTCCGAGCGTTATATGTATGTGTGCACTTGTATATTACGAAGCCTTGGGAAAAGCTTATATTCGTTTAAATGAATTTTCCATTTCTAAGGTATTTCAATTCTATCGAGTGTGTATTGCACAACAATTATTTTTATTTCTAAATTTCTAAAATGTTATCCAAATCTATTAAACCTTCTGGAAGATTAACTCCGGCAAACAGATACTTTACTTATTCGTATAGATAAATATTTACAGATAACGTATGCAGTTCCGAATAGACATCGTACCAAAGCTGATTGTAGATACTCAGCATTCCAAATCAATCTAAATCACGATAGAGCCGAACTTTCGGCTAATGAAGGGGGCATACCTACACCCCCCTCACACGGAGCTTCAGTACACCGTGTTATGTCTCTTCCAGATAGTTTCCGAGATAAAACGGATTGTCCCCATATCTTGGTAATTATCTAGAAAGGTCGTCTTTCATTACTACTAACGCTTGTTTTATGGCGGATTTGGAGTGACGTTGTGGTTATAGCGTCGTATATATGAACTAAGTATTATTTTGAGATTTTCATGTTATTATATGATATGTTTTGATAATTTTATATAGATTAAAAAAGGGGGGCGTTCGGTATAACAGCTATTTTCTATCCGTTTAGTTTACTTGTGATATATACATTTGTCTTATAAATTACTGAGTTTGGCAGCATATGTGCAAGCTTTTATTATGATTTGGTGTAATTAAAGTTTCCTATAATAAATAGTTTAGTAAAATGATAACGTGTAAATCTATTGTTAACGTCTACGTCCGGTACCGTGACACACCCGAGAGGCGAGACTACAACGCCACCCGGGGCAAAAACTCCGTAAATATACTTAATACATTCAGGTGATTTTACTAGATACTGGTTTTTTTTTTACATTAGGCTCCACGCCAACGGAGCCGCGGGCACATCTAGTATTATATAGTTTTGTATACAGGCTGTTAGAATAATATGGGTTATATGTTCTTATACTCTCTCGCTGTCTCTTTCGTACATGAGGCAATTAAACTGTAACCAAGAGTTCACAGTAACAGCGTATGTTAAGTCTCAGTTACTTTAACGAGTTCATAAGTAAACGTTCCTACTAAGTACGAATGCAATTGGGAACAAACAGGAATTTATATATTGTAAAAATGTATTTGTACCTTTTACATTTTTGTGAATAAAATAGTTGCTTAGGTAGTCTTGGAATAAGTAATAAAATACATTTCAATCATTTTTAGAAATGTCTGTCTGTCTATCTGTGTGTTTATTTAGACACGCATCACTTATAAAGGACGTAATTCACGATAAATCCTCACCAAGAAAGTCATAAAGCATAACGTCGAGTAACGTTTAGTCTTGGTTTAATTACTATCGGTTTTGGTAACGCCATCTAGTTTATAACTCGCAACAACTCCAAACATCCCCCCTTTCCTGTCGTGCATGAATGGTCGACCACTTACCCCCTCGCAACGTCTACCGCGCTGACGTGACCTATATTTTTTTCGCTTTTTTTCGCATCCCGCGCTCCTGATTCTATTGAAGAATCCAGGGGATATTATCGCGCCGTTATAGGTGAAATCCTATAATACATTCGCTCCGCATCCGCACGCTGGAGACGACAGTTACATATACCAGACTTGGTGATCCTAGTGAAGGTGAACGCAGTGTGCTGCTGGAGTGACTCTGGGCGGCTGTGCGCGGTCGTGGATGCTGGATTACGTTCAGGAGAACACCAGGTCAGTGCACGACTTCCCGCTTCCTTCCCTTCGCTATTTTCCCCTCGTCATTGTGACGACGATTATCCGCCGGTATTACGCTGCTGGCGTCTCCAGGTTTAATAGCAAAAGTACTTGTAATTTTAATGAAGACGCGGCTTAAGTACGATAGAAAGGTAGACAAGTAAATATACTTAATACATTCGGGTGATTTGATTAGTTACAGGAAATTTACATTAGGTTCCACGCCAACGGAGCCGCGAGCACATCTAGTATTATATATTATCTACATAGAATAAGTTTTGTATACAGGCTGTTAGAATAATATGGGTTATATGTTCTTATACTCTCTCGCTGTCTCTTTCGTACATGAGGCAATTAAACTGTAACCAAGAGTTCACAGTAACAGCGTATGTTAACAGTCTCAGTTACTTTAACGAGTTCATAAGTAAACGTTCCTACTAAGTACGAATGCAATTGGGAACAAACAGGAACCCGTTTCCGAATACATTCAACGTTTTGAGTCCGTTTATGTTTACAATAATGCTGAGTTTTCGTTGCGCTTTTAGCTAATAAAGGGGGTGTATTCATAATTATCCTAACAGTATATTTTATTTGCTCAGGAAAATATAAGCATCACACTGCTTGCCCAAATTCTCTACACAATGAAAACATACTTCACTGAACGCGTATTATTTAGAAAAATCGTAGATCTTTAAAACTTTGATAACTACATATTAAACGTAGCTACCGCGATAGTTTTTTTTAGATATATGCCAAGTATATCAGAATTAAAAGCAAAACAAAACTCTATCCAGTAATTTTTACGTGATTAACGAACAATTGTAGACCCTCTATAAGTTTATTTATATAAAACCTGTTATAAACAAGCTCCTACGTATACTATAAACTGATTGATGGTCTCCAGGTTTAATAGCAAAAGTACTTGTAATTTTAATGAAGACGCGGCTTAAGTACGATAGAAAGGTAGACAAGTAAATATACTTAATACATTCGGGTGATTTGATTAGTTACAGGAAATTTACATTAGGTTCCACGCCAACGGAGCCGCGAGCACATCTAGTATTATATATTATCTACATAGAATAAGTTTTGTATACAGGCTGTTAGAATAATATGGGTTATATGTTCTTATACTCTCTCGCTGTCTCTTGCGTACATTAGGCAATTAAACTGTAACCAAGAGTTCACAGTAACAGCGTATGTTAAGTCTCAGTTACTTTAACGAGTTCATAAGTAAACGTTCCTACTAAGTACGAATGCAATTGGGAACAAACAGGAATTTACGAATACATTCAACGTTTTGAGTCCGTTTATGTTTACAATAATGCTGAGTTTTCGTTGCGCTTTTAGCTAATAAAGGGGGTGTATTCATAATTATCCTAACAGTATATTTTATTTGCTCAGGAAAATATAAGCATCACACTGCTTGCCTCAATTCTCTACACAATGAAAACATACTTCACTGAACGCGTATTATTTAGAAAAATCGTAGATCTTTAAAACTTTGATAACTACATATTAAATGTAGCTACCGCGATAGTTTTTTTTAGATATGTGCCAAGTATCTCAGAATTAAAAGCAAAACAAAAACTCTATCCAGTAATTTTTACGTGATTAACGAACAATTGTAGACCCTCTATAAGTTTATTTATATAAAACCTGTTATAAACAAGCTCCTACGTATACTATAAACTGATTGATGCTATACTATTTATAAGGAATGTATAATTTATAAGGAAGGAATTATCAGTAACAAAATACATATAAACAAATATAAGAATGAAAAGTTTTGTACTACGTAAATTTAATATAACTTACCTGTAATGTTTTCCAATAGAGGCACATGTGTTGGATCGCATATTTGTTGTTCCATTTTCATCGTGTCCTTTGTTAGAAAAGCCATCAACCGACCCAATCAAGCAAGAAATTGGTGATCCCGGCCGAGGCTCGTCTGCCTTACACGATGCTGTTACTAAAGATAAGCATGTGATGAAAATGTCTCGTAGCGCAGAAAATTCCACTTGAAAACAAATTGTCAACGGTTAACTATATAGAGTAAATTGTATGGGTATTCAAGTTTCTGTAACATTTTGTTAAATAATTTCTTTTGCCGAGCATCTCTTATTAGATAAGTATTATCTAGAGTTCAGTTTTGAAGGTGGTAGAGCCACGCTGTAGCTATTACTAGTTTCAGCATGAATGGGTCGGTTCGTCCGGGGTAGTACCACCCTCTCACAGAACACCGACGTGAAGTAACTATGCTTGCATTGTTGTGTTTCGTTCGGTCAGTGAGAGCGCCGGAGGGCCACCTCCACACCTCTTCCCTCTCCTCTCCCCCTCCCTCTCCTTCCCTCAAACACAGGCTGGCAACGCACTTTCGACTCCCCTGGTGTTGTTAGTGTCTATGGACGATGGTGATCACTTAACATCAGGTGAACCACCTGTTCGTTTGCCGCCTATTAACATTTAAAAAAAATATATGTGTCCCCATAAGTACATTAAGAGAACCGAAGCTATTACATGTACCATTTGTCAGGACGACATATTGCCAAAATGCCTTTCTGATCCGAGCATGTAAATATTTTAATTCTTTAGACAATAATCTAGATTTATTCTCAGATAGTATATGATGCCTTAGACAATGTTTATCTAGAGATTTTTTCCATAATATTAACTTTGTGTATGTAATCATGTTTTTATTTGTACATCTATATTGATAGCTGTCTTCTCTTTGTTTATTTATAGTTTTTATAAGTGAAACTTTGTAATTTATAATAAATTTGTTGTTGTATTAGTGTTAGCTGTAAGTGTTCCTAAATAAATAAAATAACATAAGTTTTATTATTAAAGATAAGAGTTTCCTTATATTATGGTAGGAATATTGTTATACGTAGGAATAATGAAACATACCTGTTATCGTCAAGGATTGTTATAATTAACCGTTAATACCCTTTACAAATGTAAAGGGTCTTTTATAAAATACGTCACGCATTCTCCATTAAACACGCAAAATCTACGGCTTCTCCCTTTCTCGTCACGCTGTCACATTTTCTGCGACTCATCAATATTACATAACAAATGAGAGATCAGTGTACATGTTCGTTATGGTATCCGGGTTTTACCAAGTTGGCTATTTTGACTTGGGTATCGTTCAAATAGCTGGTTTATAAACATTTAAGTACTTTTTTCTGAGGCAGTTTAACCGTGTTTAAATGACAATACTTTCCCCATTCATTTAACATCGAGGATTTCACTTTTTTATTAAATAATTTTTGTCTTGTTTATTTGATTAAATAACTTACCAAATATTTATAATTCTCCATCTACTATGATACCTTAAAATCGAGATTTATATGAGCGTCAAAAATATAATCTCTATATGAAGGATAAAATTAGAAAAAACGGTAAAAACGTATACGTGTACGTGAAAATACCTATATATTTACAAGAATGGAACAACTGATTTTGTAACGTAAAGAAAAAATTGATACATAAATTTGCAAAACTGTTTAATAAGCTACTAAAGTCACGTGTTTTCGGATTCCTTGATCCACCTTGTCACATCGTGTGACTGTAAATTACACCCATTTCTCCCATAAATCCGGACGTATTTTATGAACGGTTCCTAAAAAAGAAAAAAAGCAGGAAAAAAAATGATTTAATATTAGAAAAATCCATACAAACAATAAATAAATGTATTATTCTTAAATATGTCTAACAAGAATCGCTTATCCACTCACAGGAACTATTCTTTTCATGATCATAATTAAAAAAAAATCCTGTTACTTAATCGGAAAATACTGTACCGGCTAGTGCTTATCATTGCTTATAGAGTTTAACGCGACAGTTAAAAAGAATTAGCCAATTTGCACTTCCACGTGACCGTATTTTTGCTATAAGAAATAATGAAATTCCTAACTCATAACATGTCGTGCATTAGTCATGGGGAATCCCTAATAACGTCCAACAGTTTGCCCATAATTGAGTTCGTGTATACGAGAATGGGTAAACGCTTGCTTTTATCACAGTTTTTGTTAATTTTGCAATATTTAATGGTAATAAAAAAATATATTTTTATGTAACAAGCTATTTTTTTGCGTGTTTATTAAATGAACCATATATTTTAAGTACCGAAGGAAAAACATGATCTAAATTAAAAGCGTACCTACATATATATATATATATTTTTTTTTTCTTTATTTATAATTAGAATTTGGTCACAAGTTGACGATATCACCCAAGTGATTAACAACAAAGTAAAAAAAATAAAAATTGTACACAAACAGTCAATAATCTACCGGTTTTTCAATTCACACATAAGCAGCCTGTAAAGCATTGCTTCGTCGGATGTCGGGAAAGCAAGAATGGCATTACATAAACCCACAGATCTTAATGAGTCATTAATTTCATTCTCTAGTACTATTTTTGGGGCATGGTTACGTTTGCGTTCAGTCATAATGTGGTACACATCTTCTACAATCCAATATAAATAAATTCTACAATATAAAATAGTGCACGCAAAAAGAGAATGGAAAAGTTAAATTGGAAAGCGTTAGAAAGAAAAAAGAACTTTGGGGTGTAAGGGGTGTCGAATAACATCTAAGACTTGAGACATCCAAGCCAACCTCACCTGTACGTGGTGCACCCTGCTGAATAACGAACGAGGCAATGGCGATAGCGGGGTGGTAGGGTTCTACAGCCCGACTGGGTCGCAACCACAAAACCAACCACATATGGCCAAAAAGCCCGTCATAGTGATTCGCTTCTGCGGGTCGCGTTTCGGGATCAGCCTGTGCATATCCAGCTTTTCGCAGGCCGGCATGACAGTGGCGACCGGCGATGGATAGTGTGTCACTCGGTGGTCGCCATCATTCTCTAGTACTATTTTTGGGGCATGGTTACGTTTGCGTTCAGTCATAATGTGGTACATATCTTCTACAATCCAATATAAATAAAGTCTACAATATAAATAGTGCACACAAAAAGAGAATGGAGTTAAATTGGAAAGCGTTAGAAAGAAAAAAGAACTTTTGGGTGTAAGGGGTGTCGAATAACATCTAAGACTTGAGACATCCAAGCCAACCTCACCTGCACGTGGTGCACCCTGCTGAATAACGAACGAGGCAATGGCGAAAGCGGGGTGGTAGGGTTTTACAGCCTGACTGGGTCGCAACCACCATGTATATGGCGAAAAAGCCCGTAATAGTGATTCGCTTCTGCGGGTCGCGTTTCGGGATCAGCCTGTGCATATCCAGCTTTTCGCAGGCCGGCATGACAGTGGCGACCGGCGATGGATAGTGTGTCACTCGGTGGTCGCCATTGTTTTTTGATTGTACTGTTCTTACCATCAGGTGCAGTGCAGTCACTTTGCCGTGCTACAATAAAAAAAAAAGAAAAAGAAAGAACTACTTTTTGTTGATGTTAATTACAAACTGAATCTCAAATGTCACCCACGAATAACGTAGTATACAAGTGAATTAATTTCACAATCGAATCAGTAGTTCCTGAGGTTACCTCTTACAAACAAACTTGGTGTTTTTTTTCTTTTTTTTCGAACTGACTACGCTATTGACCAAGCAAGGTCTTAACAGCTTCACCGGACTACTAAGGCGAGCGCTTAAGGCACTCAGCCGATTTTATTTTGACAACTAGCTCAAGGGTGCGCGGCACACCTCGGCTTTGGCTGTTGCCTGATACATGCAATTCGCGACCTATGTGAGCTAACCTAAGCTAAGCTAACTATTCATACATATATGAGTTGTTGAAACATATATGTGTACCAAGCATACATACCTCAACAACCCTTATATATATTTCGTATCGGATAATATTCTAAACTATTTCAGTTTGATAAGGGAAAAAAATAAAACCCTTCCACCTGCATGTGTAAGCGTGTATGCGTGCACGTGTGTGGAGGTGATATGTGTAAACCAAACAAACTTGGTGTCTTTATGACAATATAGTATATTAGTAAAAATAGTAAATACTTTTGAAGTTTTATAAGTTACGATAATTTTTATTTTTAATACTTTTAATTAATTTATTTTTAATTTTGGTTATCTGATTACATTTTGTTTAGTAATTTTCATGATTATTATCTTAATGATTCTCTTTTCATTTCAAGCACTCCTTGATTACTTACTCTTGTAAAACTGTATATGAATAAATATACCATATAAGTTTATTTGAATAAATATATAGTATTACATTTTATATATACAACCATTTGTCTTTTAGTGACAGCTATTAAACCTTTCTCCCCTACATATAATATCGTTGCCACGTTATGAAGCTCATTTTTATATTATTGCGAACACAATAAATAACAATTTCTTACGATATTACACATTTCTGCACTCAGCATTTAGTTTAGTAGAGTCTTATTTCCCGTCTGTACCTGAAGTATATTATTAACCTTAGTCAACTAATTTATATTCGTTGTTACGTGATAATGAAACATTCTTCATACAGGCTACGGAAATATTATCAGTATTACTTAATGTAAATTTGGTTAATTAGCAACCAAAAAGAAAAAAGAAATTTTTCATTACGATTTTCCACACAGCGACAACACATGTCAGAATTGTGATCACCCCAAATAGCTTGCTTGCATCTCATGCTATTTCGTTTTGTCATTCGCCTAGCCTTCTAAAAACACAGATAGCACATTCGACGTAAGTTTAACAGAGACGTTGAATGTTTTTCCCAGAATATCCTGTATCATGACCTTGAGGTGATTGATATCACGTCTCAAAGTTATGACCTTTTTTTTTATATGTGGGGAAATCCCTTATGGATACGCCACCCCCCCCCGGGGGAGAGGGTGGGTTATGTCCGACTCGTACGGACTAAAACCCCACGGTGTACCGTCCGACCGTATTGTTGGGGCGGCAAGGGATCGATCTATCCTTCTTCTTATAACCTGAATTATGATAGAGTATTTGGTATTATCGGGTTATTACTATTATTAGTCTGCCAAAAACTTGATATACAGAAAAAGGGGGGTTAAGTAAGATTGACAGAATACGTGCACCATAAAATAAACTGGAGTTGTAAAATAAATACAAGATTAAAACGTTAACAGTCGGTTCTACAGTTTTCTGTTAACAAATTAATTTAAAGCGCCATCTGGAAGTCGGTTTTGTAGCCAGGGATGACTGTAAATCACGTCCTAACTAGTGTATAACCTCAAGCACATCGCTTGATTCACTGTTTACTCATAATATGAAGGTAGACAAGGATCCAGGAGTGAGGGCGTACGTGCAACTAGGTACACTCGACTTTCGTGCAGAAGGACATCGTCAAACGGACGAAAGTTTATTTATACAGGATTAATAGCTATTATAATTGCATGCTAAGTTTTGAGGACATCGTTATTTAAAAAAATGGTTGTCGTTCTAGGAATAGCAGTTGCTATACATTCAGTAACCAAACGAGGTATAAGAGATGTATCTATATCCTATTAGGTCGAGACCGATAACCCGCCATTGTGAGTTTATTTTGGTTTGAACGTATCCAGGTCAGCTAGTCTATACTCAACAGCCGACGATTGGCGATGGAATTCCGATATCTAGTACAGTGTCATTAATTTGGTATGTTATAATAGCTAATCTAACTGTGTTTGTTGCCAACTCTTCTTTTATTATATGGATGTTATTACAATCCCATAATTATATTTCTGACATTCCTTACCGTTTGAATAAGATGCTATATATAAGATTTTGAAATACATTATAAATTTTAGCATTTGACCATAATCAGTTCAACCATAATAAGTTAAATATCCACGTGGTCTAAGATTTACTTAGAAGGGAACTTTTCAAGTACAGCTACTGACTTACACCAATAGACAGTGACAGATTTTCAACTTTAGTCTGAGCGGTAGCTTGCTAGGCCAACTTAGAAAACCCCTGCCACCATGCTATAGTTTAAAAACGATGTTTATTCGCAAGCATACGAAGCTATGTAAATCGATGCAATGTCCGAACACTATCATCCGATCCAACATCGTGAACATATATTGCAGAAACGTTGTTCCTCAAAAACTACAATAACCTCGCATACCATCTTGAAAATGAACACACAGTCGCTAGACAGTCACTTCAGTTATTAGATACTGTATTTATCGGAGCAGGCTGCTTCGAATATTGCAAAAAGGTGTCTATTTGTAAGATGCAAGGTCTTCGTAGATTGTTTGTAAGCGGTCGCACACCCCGTCGGCGCAGTAAAGTGGGTGCTAGATGCGCTGAGGGTTTGGCTACATGCCAAACAAAAGCTCACGTTGTGCTCTAAAGGTACGTGTACATGTAACTATATTATTAAAGTCGAGAACAAAGTGTACGTATTTGTTAGATGAAACCACGACCGTTACCCCTAGTTGGTTAGGTTAGAATAATTTACGTGACTCAAAGTAAATGTAACGTTTATTAGGGGTGTACTTTTGATTTAAAAGTGATTAAGAGAGAGAAGCACGGAATCGGATTTAAGAAATTGTTTCTTCCATAGTAATATAGGAACAACTTCAAAAATATTATTTACCTACTTACTACTACTTACAAGGGTTACTGACAAGATTACAGGGATCCTTAAAATTGTTCCATATAAGTATTTTATGGATTTTTTTTTCTATCTTTAATTTACAACCATTTCAATGTTTTTCTCCTCCTTTGCGAATGCCTGGAAAATTCCATGACTTATTATTTATTGATTTGAAATGAAATCATGTATCCATTAACGCTAAAGTTGTATAGTCAATTTCCTATCATGTAATAGAAGGTAAGTTGTGTGACTAACCTGTGAGAAGCCTTCTAATGTTATATTATTAGACAAGACTACCAAAATCATTTAATTTTCGATGTTATAACAGTATATTCCTTCACTTGACCCATTTGTCTCATGACCGTCGTCAAACTCATTTAGCGATCACTTAAGTTTTAGTTTAAATATAAATAGCCAGGGAACAGAATTATCTAATTACCTTTATTAGTCTGCTCTAGTAGTTTTGTTATAAACGAAATACGAATATCTTTTATATCATCACGGCGTAAGTTCCCATGTAAATGGACTGGTGAATCTTATTGGTGGTGAATATTAGAAATGTGAATATGAGTCTCTTTGTTACACTTTAATGCTTTAATACTCTACCAATCATCATAACGTTTTCCTTACACGTTGTCAGATATACAGAAAAATACAGAGCAAAATTCATCCATTAGCGCATGCGAAGGAGCGGGAGAAACCTACTCTGAAATACTATTGTACTATATTGCGTTCAACTAATGATTATAATAGTAGAATTCGCATGACCTTTGTTCAGTATTTCCTTTTTCATTTTCTACACTATTCATCTACAAGAATAATGTTTAAAAAAAAGTGTGTCCTTATGTACACGCGTTAGAAGTTATACTTCTTTGGCATAACAAGATAAAAATCTTTTCAAAAATTTTAATATATCTTTCGCCTTATTTCTACGTTTGTAGAAAAAACGACCCTAATAATAGAAAAATGGAATTTAATACATTGAAGGTTTTAATACAAAGAAATACAAACAACAAATACAAAGAAACAAAATGTTGACTATAGCTAACTTCAGGGTGTTGGTTTTTCGTGGCGGTGTGCGCGCGCATCATAAAAATTTACTCTCATCATTTTTCCCCAACGCGCCAAAAGAAGTATAACTTTAAAAGGCTACGAATTAAAAAAAATGAGACACGTAGGTGCGACAAAGTATAAAATTAATGAAATTCATCTAACACCTGAGATCAGCGGATGTATTTATTGTTCCTGCATATTTGAAGCAAATTACCACCCACCTCGGTCGTACAATTTGCCATTTTCCTCCAAAGGATCGAATGTGTAACCACCTCAATATGACTAGGCACGGGCAAAATGTTGAGTCAGCTAAATACGAGGCGATAATAACGTGTTCAAGTAAACGATGTAGGAAACGGTAGCCAGGTTGCAACTGTACGATGAATATAAATAATATTACTTTGATTATATTTAAAAAAAACATTGACTACTTTGTGACTGTTTTATCTAAGTAAAATCGAATCGTATGTCGTCACGGTAAATAGGATGACGCTATGTTATTGCCGTCATTTTCTCTCTACGTTACTGCTCTCGTCAGTGCTGTGTGCGTGCATTTACGTCATTGCTTTTTTGCATCAACTGCGTATTATTTCTTTTTGACTGTAACATACTTGACACGTTTTTATTTATAATTTTTAATATCATATATATTAATACGTGAAGCCTAAACTTTGTACCCCTTTTTAACGGAATTGCGCGAACGGATGAACGTGAAATTTGACATAGTTAAAGTAATATTACCAACGTCAATGTTAATATTTTAATGTATAGTATTTTTTTACTGTGAAGTCACTCCAAATGATTAAGTAGTAGTAGTATTAAAAACATCTTTGTTTTGGATTCATCATTTGATTCTATTGCGATCAATTTCTTTATTTTTGTTAAGTTATATTTACTTAGTATTTAAGAGCCTTACCACCTTATATAATCGCCTTTTTTTTTGTTTCAAATTTATAATTAATTTCAATTGTCATTTAGGCATAGATTTTTTAAAATATTTATATAATTTAAAAAAAAAGTGGAAAATTACTGTGAAGCCATGATGAAAACCTTTGATTATATAAGTATACCCTTTGACAAAAGAAGTCTAATAAAGTTCAAACTTTAAAAAAATCAATGAATTATGGTCGAATGTCGCCCACTGGGCACACTAGTTATCTTAAATGTTTCATATTTGCCGGTTCTCGTGAATATCAAATTTAGTAGAGAGACAGCACTGTCTCTGATAGTAAGTATAGTGAAATCCAAAAAAATACGGTGATAGCCTATCAGCATTCGCCGCTATTATGCTAACCTACGAACTTCTCGCCAACTGAATATATACTGTCTAAACCCGAAACGCGACAAACTAAAAAGGTTAATTACCATCGAGATATAGTCGGATACAGATACTCCACTGCCCTGCTTAATTAATTAATTCATGCATGCTATATGCAGTGGCTTATACCGGAATATATCACGCTTAGTGTCACCATGACAGGTGATGTATTAGGTGTAAGCAACCCTATGTTGACTAAGTCGAGTACGATTGTTTTACTCTTCGATACTATTGTCTTCTATTTATCTTCTTCATGTATAAATTTCTTCTGTACGTGTGTATGTCACTGAACTCCTCCTAAACGGCTGGACCGATGGTTTAAGAAGGGTTAAAGAATGGTTTAGACTTACAATTGGACCCGGTTATGGGCGCTGCTGTTGAATTTTATTATTTTTGATTATCAAAGAAGGACGACGCCCGCCGGGACCGCCAGTTATATTATAAAAATCACAAATTAAAAACTGTCTGTATAAAATCACAATATATCGATACAATGAACATACCTAATTTCCTTTTTTTCTAAAACACTCCATATAGCTCAAAGTTTCTTACAATATTGAACAGTATAGAAATATGTGGTTGTATTTAATTAATAAATAGATGTAAAAACATTAAAAATACGAAAAATGTAGGTGTTTCCTTGTGGACAGACGATATACGTAACAACTTATAACTAAATACATGTACATACAGACAGTTCCAACAAATTAATTGATGCTTATATATAAATAAATAATAGTAATCTCTAAATACGCATAATATATAGTTACACTTAAAGTATTAAGCTGATTGTATACAAGACAGATATAAATATTACATAGTATAAAACAAAGTCCCATATCGCGTCTGTCTGTCTGTTCGCGATAAACTCAAAATCTCCTGAACGGATTTTCATACGGTTTTCACAGGTGGGTAGAGTGATTCATGCGGAATATTTTAGTATATAGTTTGTCAAGGATTTTTTAATAATCAGGGAGGGACATCGTCTGCCGGGTCCGCTAGTAATATTATAATACATAACAAATTATGGGTGAGCCAATAGTGCTCGAATCGAAGCGAATATTTGAACTAATCGAATATTTTTTAAATAAGGAAGAATTATCAAACTAATAGTTATAGGAAAAAATACATTTCCTAATTATTATTTTTTTGCATAAAAACTTAAATAATTGCTATCGTTCGAATAGTTCTAATTAAACGAATAGTTCAAGGTATTAGAATATTTTGAATTATTCAAATAGTTCGAATGTTTGGTTCGAATTTTGAATCGAATTATTCGGTTCCATTCGTTATCTAATAATTCGTTAATTCGAATATTCGCACTGCCCTAGTAACAATAAAAAGCTAATTATTATAACGATGCACTCATTGTGAGACAGTAAATGTTGTTGATGACGACTGAACCCGAGTGTACACGATTCAGTTTCAGAACTGATCGCGCTTCAAGTAGAACCGAGTTAACCCGAATCAACGTCAACAAACCCAGCGTGACAGTTTACTTTCGTTCATTGTTCAATAAGTCTAAAAGGAAGTTATCACTTCAATAATGAATAAACAAATTCTGACCCAAAATACGCCTGCACCAAAACATTATATATATGAGAATACTGGCATCTACTCGTGTACGTGTAAATTGCGAAGTGATAATGTATCTTAAAAATAATTATTAGAATCATATCAGCAAAATCTGGAAATTTGTCTTTCACAAATAACAAACTTTACTTCTTTACAACAGAAAAGATTATAAAACGAATACAAAAGTTGCAAAGAAGAAACAAGACAACTGTGTTCTGCGAAACAAAATAATTGAGAAGAACTAAGTATGCGGTATTTAGTACTTATCTGTTAACAACTAAGAACCAAGAACACGTAAGCTCAGAAACAGTAACGGAACTCTTAAGTACACTTTTCCCTGCTTGTAAGTTGGGCTGAGTAATTATTTGTTGCGGATATGGTTATTGTTTTATAATGAAGATATGATTTTACACGTCTCATTTGTGCTTCTACGGAACCAAAAGCAACTTTGTTATTTAGATAAATACTAGCAACGCATCATGATTTTACTTGCGTTTAATTATTTAATTTTTTTATCCTTGTCTATGTTAAATAAGCTTAGAAAAATACATATAAATTGCGACTGCCACATGAGGAGCCACACACGCAGCAAAGCTGCTGACATAAGCGTTCATAGTTCGGATTGTGTCGGTGGTACTCCTTTTTAAAAACACGGTCTGCGCGCACCATTCTTTTTCAGTTTGCGTTAACCGTACACTCAGATTTACAATTTGTATTGTAACTGCTCCGTTCGTACGGGTCATAGAGTGATGCTAAATAACTTATAACTTCCTTAACTAATAGATTATAAAAGGTAAAGAGAATCGATCGAGGGATGATGGTTCAGTGTTTGGCGTATTCGGACTGCGTTGATTGACGTAGGTTTGAATTCTTCCGAATGAGACGGGGCTTTTAGTGGAGGGAAACAAGATGGAACTACATCATTGTTGTAAGGTCTTGAAAACCTGTTGCCATTTATGTTACGGAAGCTGCACTCGAGAGTCAGTTTTCCTTTAGTTCTAGCGTGTTTACAATCTTTGACCACATACCACATTAATATCAGATGAGATAAAATTAAAAATTAAAGCTATACAGTGTTAACATATCTTGTAAAATTGACTGATAACTCTAGAGATTATTCTGTTTTTTTTTAATGACAGCACGGCAAAATGACTGCACTGCGCCTGATGGTAAGCACAGTGCAATCCAAACACAATGGCGACCACCGAGTGACACACAGTATCCATCGCCGGTCGCCGCTGTCATGGCGGCCTGCAAAAGGCTGGATATGCACAGGCTGATCCCGAAACACGACCCGCAGAAGCGAATCACTATGACGGGTTTTTTCGCCTGTCAGGCTGTAAAACCCTACTACCCCGCTTTCGCTATTGCCTTGTTCGTTATTCAGCAGGGTGCACCACGCGCAGGTGAGGTTGGCTTGAATGTCTCAAGTCTTCGATGTTATTCGACACCCCTTACACCCCAAGTTTAGAGAAACAAGAAAACAATCATTATAACAAATATTCTTTTTCAGAGTGTATAAGTATTTAATTAAAGTGATAGACAACGAGTTTCTTCAGAACTCGATATCAAAGTAATTCACCGGGTCCTAAAGGAAACGATTACTAAGCCGGGGATGCGGTGATTTTGACATAATACGTAAAATAAAACTAAATTACCTCGCCCTACCAACCGTATACGGCCCGAAACGAAATTCCTGAGACATAAAACGAACTGTACAGAGATCTACCTGATTATATTACCTCATGCGGAAAATAAAGTTCACAGAACTCGGTAATAGAATATCCTTTGAATAGGTTCCTCGAGCCTTCTTGTAAATAGCGTTAAAGACGAGGTGTCAAAAGTTACCGAGTGCTGAGTACAGTTGAACACAATGTACTTTAGAAATAAAATATATTTATATCATACCATTTCCTTTGATATGAAGGTCACGATCGCATTGCGTGTGTCATACTGTGATTGTATTGTCATTTACTAGATTACAACACACACGCCACTGTATTTTATAATTCACCAGCTGCTTGCGCAATAAAGTGACAATACTGCAGTTTTCGCGCTGCAGTCATGTTACCGTTCACTACATGCCAAGATACAAAACGCTGTATTTTTCTTGAACTGACTACGCTATTGGCCTAGCAAGGCCTTAACAGCTTCACCAGACTACTAAGGCGAGCACACAAGACGCTGTACTTCACACTTCACCTGCTTTAGCGCGATACAATGACGATACCATTTATTAGCTTACAACACGACACTACACATCCTACTTGAACACTCAAATAGTAGACACAGAAGGCCTGTAAGATGTTTTTTGTTACTCTAATTGGAAGTCTAACGAAAATTGACAAAGAAACTAAAACATTATTAATACATTAAAACATTATAAACAATAGATTTACTCATTCGAAAAAAAGAAATGTATGCAATACAATATACTCGTATATATACTTTTATGTCATAGGAGGTAAACGGACACCTCATATTAAATGATCACTACCGTCCATAGACATTTGCAACACCAGGGAAGTCGCAAGTGCGTTACCAGCCTGTTTTAGAGGAGGGTGAAAGGGAAGGGGGAAAGGAGAGGAGGAGGGGAAGAAAGTTGGGCCTCCGGCGCTCCCACTGACCGAACATAACGCAACAATACAAGCACTGTTACTTCCGGTCGGTTTTCTGTAAGAGAATGGTACTACCATAAACTCAAAAACTACTGGACGGATTTTCATGCAGTTTTCATCAGTAGATAAAGTGTTTCATGAGGAAGTTTTTGATATATTATTTATCTAGGATTTTTTATAATCAGGGTGGGACAACGTCTGCCGGGCCCGTTAGTCATATATAATTATTATCATCAATATACTAAAATACTGGAATTATGTAAATATGTCAATAACCTTAAAAACAAGTTATAATAATCTACTATTGAACAATTTTTTTAAGTAAAATTTTCTTTAGGTATTATGTATGTACTAGTGAGCGCCCAGAGGTCGACATTCGACCATAGATCATTGATTTTTTTAAGTTTGAATTTTATTAGTGTTAATATCATTGTTAAATGTAGAATGTAAAAGGGAAGAATGTAATTGGAACGTAAGAGTTTTGGCAACCTTTTTTGAAGTTCTTTATGACGGATGTCGAATTGTCTTTTTTATTTACATGTGTGTATATGTTATGTAAAATTGAAGCATTAGTGTGAGTAATGCATATTTTAATAAATTTAATGTACTTCTAATGCATTTTATATAAAATAAATAGCTTTCTGCACTTCTCCTCCATATAAACTTTAACTATGCCAAATTTCACGTTCATCCGTTCGCGCAATTCCGTTAAATAGGGATACAACATTTAGGCTTCACGTATTAATATATAGATTCTATATTATTAGTGTACTATTATTTATGCACACATAAACATATGAACTTTATATGCATTTATTTCTTTATACATTTTTAGTTCTATTGTGTGGTCGTAAGAAATGTCCCACCTTTTTTTGTAAATATTCATTGACCTTGTTTAATTTTCCTGAACGGATTTGAACTTTAATAATCCTATCTCCATTGTTATAGATGGATTTAATAGGAAACGTATGTGATTTTATATTATTTTCCATCAGCGAGTGTACTTGTTACCACCGGTGCCTATATACCGTACGAGTTGTTGAGAGCACCCGAAAGTTACGGACCCCTCTAAATCTACAAAACTTTTCTCTCGTTGACAGCCTTAGACATGACTTTAAGAGTTGTCCCTGCAAACGTGTCCCAAAGAAATTGTCATTATTTTGAAGTTCGCTACGCATTAACTCGTAACAAAGTTCTATAAATATAACATTGTGTAATTCCACGGTATAAAATGGAGGTTAAAGAACATCGTAATTTAATTATGCGTTGAATAATGTTAGTGAGTTTTATGTTAGTCTATACATATTATAAGAATGTAAATCTAAAGTGTCTGTATTTTTTCGATTATCGTGAAAAAAATGATGGAGGTTGGTGGGTCAAGGTCAACAATGAGACCAGGGTCGATAATTTTTAAAACCAAAAAAAATATAGTAGAATGAAACCCATTAGAAAAGGAGGGAAATATTATAAAAATAAAAGGAAAAATAATTTACGGGCGATCTGAGGTCGGGGGTGAGTTTTTAAGGATAAAAAACGGTTTTTCTCGATTTCCGGCGAAGCTAAAAGTCCTATCGAAAAAAGTCAAATGGCAAAGTTGTTGGTAATAAAAAGATTTAAAACTTTTGTATTTACACTTTTTTCACATAACCTCAAAATTTATGTGAAAAATTCAAAAAACCAAGTTTTTTTTAACGAAATTAGGTGAAAACTTACCTTTCTATGTCGCAAATACGCTGTAATTTATTTGAATAAAAATATTTATTTTTTCACCTTATTTTGAATTAATATCGAAAAAGCACCCTAATTTTGAATCGAAAACTCACCCGTCAAAATACCAGCTTTTTTCAAAAAGTTGGTATGTTTTCTATTCGTTGAAATCTCTACTTTCCGATGGTGAAAAAAAAATGTTACTATAGTAAATCTTCTCAGAAAATGCAAAAAATAGAAAAAAACTAAAACTCGAATACGAAATTTTTTTCGATAGGACTTTTAGTTTTGCAGGAAATCAAGAAAAACCGTTTTTTACCCTTAAAAACTCACCCCCATCCCTTCCCGACCTCAGATCGCCCGTAAATTATTTTTCCTTTCATTTTTATAATATGGGGAATATTATCCTTTTCTAATGGGTTTCATCCTACTATAATATATTTTTTTTCACTTTTTATTATTTTTAAAGGTTCTACCCTGGTCTAAATGATAAGTTGTGTCGATACGACTTTGTCTTTTGACATAAGTGCAGCACTCCACTTCGCGATACTGTTGCAAATACATGACCCGCTTGCCATCGCGAGCGCATTAATTACGCACAATTACTTTTACACCGCTATATACTTCGTGTATAACCCGCTTTAATATTAAGTGTAATTAACAGAACTATTTCCTTAACTAACTTCTTTCCGCATTAGGCATATCCTCGGGAGTAACTTAGTCTTTGTGTCATGAAAATCGGTTCACTCTATCAAAAAATATTGTAACTTCAATGGCACCGCGACTTAAGTATGAGACAAAAGTAGATAAGCGAATGGACTAAATACGTTTAGTTGTTTTTATTAGTCATTGTTTTGGACATCAAGTTCCACGTCGACGAACCCGCGAGCATAGCTAGTAATTAATAATTTGATTGGTTATTTAACAAAGTAGCAAAATTATGTGCCCAATTTTATAACATAGCTTTTGACCACGGCTATACTCGCGTCAGTGTAAAATTGATCTATCTATCTGTTCCCGTGGTGGCAACAGTAGCTACATTTTCTTTGGATGCATGGTATTATATGCCGTTTTTTGTGCCCGTGACAAAAAATACGCACGCAAAGGTATATGCAAATTTTCATGATAGTTAAGGGGTCAAAGTGCTACAGATAAAAACGGCAAAAATATATTTTGATCTTATCAAAATATACAAATTAAATTTTTGATGTCCATATCAAAACTTCTTCATCTTAAGGACGCAGAATTAATAATATCTGCTAAGTTATTCAATAACAGAAGCAAGATAAAAATTCATTTCTAAAAAGTGAATAAGCCCCAGGTTAAATGAATGGGGAAAGAATCGTCATTAAGGTACAGTTAAACGGCATGAGAAATTATTTTTTTAATGTTTTAGGCTATAAACTTACGATTTGAATGATATCAAGTCAAAAATACCAACTTGATAAATAACGGACACCGTAATTAATGTCTTAACCCTAATTAATTAATGTATATAATTAATGTACCTAAATATAAGCTCAAAATGTACGAATCTGATGCGTTGTCGTAAGGTTTTACCTGACGTTTTTAATAAATAGCAATAGGCTGATAGATAATTGCAAGATATGCACAACTTGCAAGACTCTTGCTGCAAGACCAAGATTAAGATCTGATATATTGACACAAGACCAAGACCAAACCAAGCCTCGCCTTGGTCTTGCATTTGGGCGACACTAATTTATAGTATTAACTAGCGGGCTCGGCAGACGTTGTCCCGCCCTGATTATAAAACAATCCTTGACAAATTATATACTAAAATATTCCTCATGAATCACTTTACGCACTGGTGACACCGCATAAAGATCCGTTCAGTAGTTTTTGAGCTTATCGCGAACAGACAGACAGACAGACGCGATAGGGGACTTTGTTTTATACTATGTTATGATAATGATTTTTTTCTTGTTAACTAAAGCACTTAAATAGTCACTAACGAAAAAGAATATTGCCTGTATCAGTGTGTACACGCCGAGGAAGTAAAACTTTCGAAGTCTCATAAACTATATAACATACGAAGTCCCGTAGTCTAAATACTTAATTATTTTATCGTTCATTATATATATCTTACTCCTTTTTGTATACTACTATACCCAGACACATAAATACTTACATATCCACACAAATACATTACGTTTAAGTCGTAACGTGCAACGAAATTTTTTCCCTACCGTGACATAAAAAGTTTTACTTCAATAAATAAAGATAATCAGTTGAGAAACAGAGGAGCAACATGCTCTTGGCTGTTTTTCTTCTGTCTATGTATATAAAGATCTTTTATATGAGAATTCTTAACAATTTAATAACGAAAATGTCGGTTAGTAATATCTGAAAAATGTTGTTTTCCAATAATTGGCAAACGACGGCGGCTAAGTAACAGCGGGCAGGCCGTTTATTTATATCTTTCAAGAAAAATTTCCTCTAAGCCACAGCATTATTACAAGCAATTCATAAGGACGAGAACCGACTGTCTTTATTTTTCATCGTGAACTATGAAATCTTCGACTTTTTGATAGGAATTCTTTAGGTATATCATTCGTTCGTTTGGAGTTAAGTGGTTACTTAGGTCACGTCTATGTAAATGTGTGCAAGCTTTTTGGCTTTGCATGAAAGCGTCGGCAATGAGGAACGTTGTTGGTGTCAAATTCTATATTTATTTTATATCTCTGTCTTGCTCGAAATGTTTGAATAATTTTATGTAGATGAGTGATTGATCGTTAACTTTTTAAAAGGTATAAACAAAGGTTTAATGTATATATACTTATACATAAAACTGACATATATTTATTCTACATAATCTCCTAAAGGCGGAACCGATTTTGACGAGACTTTCTAGCAAATTGAGGACTTTTCAGAGTATTGTTTTAGTTGTATGTAGGTGATAGAGCCACGCTGAAGCTACTAGTTGTTCCAGCATAAATGGGTCGGCTCGCCCGCGGTAGTACCACCCTCTCATAGAAAACCGATGTGAAGTAACATTGCTTTAACTTTTTAAAAGGTATAAACAAAGGTTTAATGTATATATACTTATACATAAAACTGACATATCTGTTATTTATTCTATTTAATCTCGTAAACGGCGGAACCGATTTTGACGAGACTTTCAAATAGAGGACTTTTCAGAGTATTGTTTAAGTTATATTGGTTACGCTTTTGCAAAACCTAAGAAGTAATGATAAAAATTAAAAAAACATTACTTTTTTTTAATGTCATAAGTGGCAAACGAACAGGTGGGTCACCTGCTGTTAAGAAAAGTTATATTAGTTACACTTTTGCAAAAAACCTAGGGAGTAATGATAAAAATTAAAAAACAACACAAAAATGATAAAATTCATTTCTTTCATTCATTGATTTCAAGTAATAAGAATAAATCTTTACTAGTACCATAAATGCGAATGGGAGTTCGTTTATTACGCTTTCACGTATTAAATACTCAACCGATCATCTTGAAATTTTGCATATACGTTGCCAGGGATATAAATGAAAACATACAGTAGTCCATCCAGAAAAAATGTAAGTACCGTTCCGAAGGGATAGACCAAATCTACATTATTGTGTGTGATGTCGCGGGCAAAACCTAATTTATAATAAAAGAAATAGAATGCAACACACGATTCATCAACATAAAATCGAAACTAATGTCTAGCAAGGAAGTAAGTTACTTTTGATTATTTAACACTTTGACTGACAACAACGAGATATCTCGTAGTTTGTAAATTCCCAGGAGGCCCATTCCGAGTTATCTCGTCCTTTTCTTAGTTGCCATATTTGTACAGCTACGAGCAAAGTTTGTAATATATCAGTGTAAATATATACCGGTGTTTTCAAGGAAGAGAAAAATAAATCAGGATTGGCTTACATGTACTTCTTTGTTACAGTTTTAAATATATTAACAAGATAATTTGTGCCATGTTTTTCTTCCAAAAGCAACATTTTTTACATCTTGATTATTACAGTTATCTATAATTACCATTTTAGTAATAATTAAATATATTAAGTCTCATTATCTCAGCCTATAGTCGTCCACTGCTGCACAAAGGCCTCACCACACATTCTCCACAGCGTACAGCTCTGTGCCGCCTGTCGGCTCTGTGCCGCCTGTCGGCTCTGTGCCGCCTGTCGGCTCTGTGCCGCCTGTCTCTAGTGCTGTTCATTAATGTGGTGGATTTGTCATACTCGCCACGCTTGGCAAGCGGGTTGGCGAGCGCAGTATGTAGATAAGAGATCGCTGCTGCCCGACACTCTTAGCGGAGAGTAGATGGATTAGTGAATGAGGTAAGGTTATGGTGGTCGTTGAAAGGAATGGTTTGTGATGGCCTGTTATTCAAGGGAGGATACTACTACCTCGAATGGAACTGAAGGAGGCAGTAGTAGCTAGGGAAGCCGGGGACGCGTACCCGTATATCCTGGCCTCAGTTTCCGGAGAGGCGACTGAGAAGAATACCCCTGACTGATATTAAGTCTAATTACTATATACTTTTCTCTCGTAATTATGTCCCGTCATCATTAAAATTACAATAAGTTTTGATAGAGTGAACCGATTTTAATGAAACAAAGAGTGAATGTTACTCGAAGATATGCTTTATAATTGAAAGGGTTTTGTCATGAACGCAGTACTTTAGCAGTGATGCGTATTCATACAAACAGGCAGACAGACATTTATAAAAATGATTGAAATATGTTTTGTTACTTTTTTTTTTATGTCACAAGTGGCAAACGAACTGGTGGGTCACCTGATGTTAAGTGATCACCACCGTCCATGGACACTAACAACACCAGAGGAGTCGCAAGTGCATTGCCACCCTTTGGAGAGAAGGGATTAGGGGAGGCAGAAGGAGAGGGGAAGGGAGGTGGGCCTCCGGCGCTCTCACTGACCTAACGAAACGCAACAATGCAAGCACTTATTCTAAGACCTTGCAAAAATCTAAATAGTACAGTATCCGATACGAAATATATATAAGGGTTGTTGAGGTATGTATGCTTGGTACACATATATGTTTCAACAACTCATATATGTATGAATAGTTAGCTTAGCTTAGATTAGCTCAGATAGGTCGCGAATTGCATGTATCAGGCAACAGCCAAAGCCGAGGTGTGCTGAGTGTGCCCTTGAGCTAGTTGTCAAAATAAAATCGGCTGAGTGCCTTAAGCGCTCGCCTTAGTAGTCCGGTGAAGCTGTTAAGATCTTGCTTGTCCAAGCGTAGTCGGTTTGGAAAAAAAAAATTAGTACAGACACATTAGATTTTCATTCTCATTATATGTATAAATATCATTTAAATAAAATTGCTTCCCAGGATACTATCATGAAAAATCCCGTGGCAGTAAACGTTTTTTTATTAATATAATCAATAATTATTATCTCTAAAATTGATATGTCATCGTTATGCTACGATAAAGATATGATATTAAATATGCACAACAATGTATAACCAACAACGGATACTTGAACGAGTTGCATTGTATAAGATATGAATTTCTAGCCCGGGGGAAATCTGTATCTGAGAGGGTAAGGCCAGTGGAATAATGTTTCCATATGTTGCTTGTATTATTCATAACTTCCTATATAAGTGTATTCATGTTATACAAAACAGCATACTTTAACTAATAATCTTTGTTGTCACATGCTCACCGTTGTATTACCAATGTAGAGCACCTTTACCTCCTAATTTAAAAAAAAAGTGTGTGTATACATCTGTACACGCGTTTTATCTTTCACCTTATTGCACGTTTGTAGAAAAAACGACACTAACAATAGAAAAAAGGTATTTAATACATTGAAAGTTTTAATACAAACAACAAATACAAAGATACAAAATGTTGACTGTAGCTAACTTCAGGGTGTCGGTTTTTCGTGACGGTGTGCGCGCGCATCGTAAAAATTTACTCTCATCAATTTTCCCTAACGCGCCAAATGAAGTATAACTTAAAAAAATGGGATCTGTCTGCCTGTCTGTTTCGAAAGTTTCTTTTATATCAAAAATCATTTGATTTTTAAACTTGGAATTTATGTCTAATACAAGACTATGGCCTCATACTTCTGTAAAAAGCAACTTTACGGCTGTAAACAGATATGGACCTTTATACTAAAAATCCTACTCTCTGATAGATTTTAAAAGTTTGTAGGAAATTTCTCACCCAGCGTAGGTATAACGTTATTAAAACTTAATAAAAACGGAAAGTCTTTCAGCATAAGTTAGGGAATAAACTCATAGATATTGTTTATCAAATCCCTTATAAGATTATTAATAAGTAAGTTGTAAGGTAAGATGGGTTACGGTTTCCTTTTTCCTTCGAAAAGAGGTTGTAGCTTTAAATTAATACTGAACATTGAGGGCTATGACCTCATGTTACTATATGGTTTGAAAATACAGGACCCCGGTCTAAACTTACACATAGCGATTATAAATAATTTTCGCACTTCTGTGTCTAAATACTGTGTCGGGTAGTGTGTTGGAAATACCGGTTCTCGTCCGATCACCGAAGTAACGTGGGGTGTAGTCAGTATCTGGAACACTGCATGACGTTGACTTTATGTTGTACTTTTGTAATTCAATTTTTTTTCCTATAATACAAAAGTTTCACTTCTATCGTGTGTTTTCACGACACACCCTGGGTTTTTTTGTTTAGTGATTATGACGAGTTTTAGTATTATCAAGAAAAATATGGAAATAGTTTTGTAAATCTCTATTCGTAATCATATTTCACAATCCGTATGTCTACGAACCTGCAGTGTTTGTAAATCCTTTGTCAAAACACCTAATTAATACTGAAACTTTTTAAAATAACGAATTATGGTTGAATTTTATCACAACACGGTCTCTAGTAATATAAAATAGCATAAAACTTTCTCCACGAGGATCGTTGTTGAAGTTTATCAGTGTCTGATATACTAAATCCAAATGTATATAAGTATATACATATAAAAGCTAAGGTTATTATATTCCCAAGCATTTGAAAGGAAATTCGTTAATATCCAGTCTACACTTTTCGATCGCTCTGCTGTCAATTGAAAATTGAATTTTGTAGTTCGCATAAATCAGCTGTTCGATTGCCGAGTGATCCTTCACTGCAATGTATACAAGTATGTATGAAATGACCAGTGGAGAATTTTAATCATATTTATGTATGCATCAGTTTATTAAATACTAACTTCTGTCTACTACAATCGCGTTCAGATGAAGCGTATAATCTATACAAATGAATGAAATTAAAGTGTCTGTTTTGAATGTCAAAGTACGAGCTTTTTACGAAATGGGTATGATAATATATTCAGAATTATTATTTCATTAATAATAACAAAAAGACAGTTTTTATATATTATGTCTGTATGTTTGTTTGTTCTGGCTAATCTCTGAAACGGAATTTAGGAGTTGGTTATTGTTATAAGAAGGGACTTAGAGTACTTATTTTTAGAAAAAATAATAGGGTACTATGTAAATATAGTAACCTAAAGAAGCAGGCCCCCACACGCATTTTCACACTAAACAAAAAAAATAATTGCTAAATTCATGTGGACGAAGTCGCGAGTAACAGTTAGCATGTTACAATTTAGGAAGTTTATACAAAAATTGGCCTGAGATTATGTGAAGGAAAACAGTGAACAGTGTTCTGCTTTTGTTTTCCGCGTTTCGAAATAACAGAGTGAATACATGTTGGCCTTTTTATAGACCAACATAGCAATAACAAATGTTGGTGACAAAAGGCACTTCCCCTCCCCTCTCCTCTCCTCTCCCTCTCTCTCACCTTACCCCCAAACGATGGCAACGGACTTGCGATTACCCTGGTGTGGTTAGTGTCTATGGACGGGGGTGATCACTTAAGATCAGGTGACCCACCTGTTCGTTTGCCTCCTAAGACATCAAAAAAATAAATAGAAAGCGCTTGACGTACTGGCAATATGTCTATGGAGTCTTCTATGCTATGAAAATTTACATAAAATGGAAAGGCATAAAGGATCAGCGAAAAGAATCTCCAGGTATTGATGGCACGTCCCAGTTTAAGCTATGTTCTTAGTAAGTAAGTAAGTCTCTTGTTATGTCGCAGTATACGCAATAAACACCTCCGTGACGAAATAAATAACTGAAACTAAATAATGAAGACTGTAGAGTATAATTTGCAAATTTTCCGTCGCTTCTCTCCAATTACTCGTTGAAAGGAAACCAATGGACTTAAAAAACAACTTTCCAGACAACGGGCTTTTAACACAACTTAATTTTGATTTTTTTTTTTTTATAGTAGCACGGCAAAATAACTTTACTGTGCCTGATGGTAAGCACAGTACAATCCAAAAACAATGGCGACCACCGAATGGCACACTATCCATCGCCGGTCGCCACTGTCAAGCCGGCCTGCGAAATGCTGGATATGCACAGGCTGATCCCGAAACGCAACCCACAGAAGCGAATCACTATGATGGGCTTTTTCGCCATATACATGGTGGTTGCGACCCAGTCAGGCTGTAAAACCCTACCACCCCGCTTTCGCCATTGCCTCATTCGTTATTCAGCAGGGTGCACCACGTGCAGGTGAGGTTGGCTTGAGTGTCTCAAGTGTTAGATGTTATTCAACACCCCTTACACCCCAACAAAATCACTCGAGAACAATTTTGATGATGTACCTCAGACATAGATTTGTTCATTATGTAGTTGGTACTCGCAACTTCGTTTGTCCATGATGTGTTTTGTTCTGTATTAGTTGTGGGTTAACTTTACGAAATTTAAATTGCCTATATTATTTTTCTTAGCTTAGCTTAGCAGCTATAGAAAAAGACAACTATATTTAGCCAAAAAGTCCTATATCTCCCAAGAAAAGCCTTGTCAAAATTGGGTCAGCTGTTTCCAAAATTATCCCAGATAAACAACAAATACGAGAATGTTATTCATATGTATAGACTAATTATCTACTTATCAAGAATCAATTAAAATTTAATTCAATTAAAATTCATATTTAAATTGAAATTCATATGCAATAATTTAATTCGCTTGAATAGGACTAAAATGCTATAAAGATTATATGAACGCGTTACAAGATAAATTTACAAAAAAAAATAAACCACCTTGATGTGAAAAACTAATAAGGCACTAAAATGCGAAAAATAACTGAATTATTAAATTAACCAAATTAAATAAAAAATATTGATATTTGCACTACCTAATAATATATTTGAAGTCGATGCCAACCTAAATTCATATTCATCTACATACAAAGTTTAGGTACATCCCATGATGTATATCTGAATAGTACACATATTTCATTACCTGGAATAAATTTGAAATATATAATATTATAATATATTAATGGGTATAATAAATCGGTTCCAATTTCACGAAAATACGTAGAGACGAAGTGGGTGAAAAACAAAAAAAACGTTTATTTCACCCCCTTTGGGGTTGAACATTTTCTTCAATTTTATATGGGACTACCTCTAAATATAACCAATATAAATAAAAAAAGAATCATTAAAATCGGTTCATAATTGACGGAGATATCTATCGATAAACATACATTAAAAAAACTACATACAACCGAACGTAGTAACCTCCTACTTTTCGAAATCTGTTAATAATCTCCTCCTTTTTTAAAAACTATTAAACGGCTTTTCATGTGGTTTTCACCAGTAGATAAAGTTTTTCATGAGGAGGTTTAGGTATATAACTTGTCAAGGCTTTTATTTATTTTCGGGGCGGGACAATGTCCGTCAGGCCCTTACTTGTATAAATATCTACCGGTCACGATACAATTTGGAACAACCTTAAATTTTGCTTTGACCTTGACCTGTCCGCATTCTTGAGTGGTTTCGTTACAGTATACCACCCAAGATTAATAATATAACTTTGCAGTTGATGACGTATCTTAATAACACTCTCCAATAAGCAAAAATATTGTACCAATACTGAGATTCGTGGTGTGATGTATCATATGATGGTAAATGGATATAGAAGTAGAGGAAGACCGAAAAAGGTATGGATAGACTGTGAAAAATGGAGAGTGTAAAAGTTGTGAATACTGAGATGACATCTACTAGACGAGAGTGGAAAAGGAAAACTTGTTGTGCCGACCCTAATTAGGTGGGATAAGTATAAGAAGATGATGTTGACTGTGATTCGAGGTGATTAGGTTTTTTTCTATTATAATATTGAGTAGGTACACCGAGTAAATAAATATTACATTTTAATACATTTCTAAAACAAAATCAGAATAAGGATACAGTAACAAGACAGACTTTATCCAATGAATAGACACACCATTTTGTTCTGAACAAAAGCTCTCGTTTGAATAATTTCTTATTTCCAATTGTTAAGTATAGAAATTTAATTTTGATAGAGTTTTTGTAATAATTTAAAATTCTGGGTTGAAATTTGTTCGGTGTGTGTTTATTAATTGAAGAGCTTGCATACGTGACGTCATTCTAGTGAAACTGGTCTTTTTCCATGGTCGGCTAGTCCGGGGTAGTACCATTCTCTCGTAGAACACCGACGTTAAGTAACAGTGCTTACTTACATTGTTGCGTTTCGTTCGGTCAGTGAAAGTGCCGGCGGAACACCTGCCATCCCCCCCTCCCCTCCTCCCCCCACTATAATATATATTTTTTAAATAACTGGATTTACATAATAGAACAGAATAAGAAAAAACGTAAAAAGTTGTAGCAAACGAGTAGAAATTTATACGAATTCTAGATTAGAAGTAAAATTGAAATAACAAAGTTTTCAAAAACCTAATAAGTCACGCGTAACCGTTGCGAAGTAATAAATGTCCTGATGAGGGTTTCGCCAAGTTTTACGAACATATTTTTCCATTTGTAAAGAAATTCTGCTATTTTTAAGCATCTATACGAGACGTCTGTGCCACGCGTTAAAATCTCATTTCGAGTTTTATGCGTTTAATCTGTTGTCAATGTTATCTGGTTTCTTAATATCATATTACAAACCGTTTCGTTTCTACCGAAATAGTCATTTCAATTTCTTTTATTTTAGCTAATTTTGCTATGTGACTAAGTAGATATACATACATCCAAATTATATATATTTTGATAGGAATATTATAAGTATCAAATCAAATCGTATTATTGGTATTAAAACTACTGAGTTGATTTTACTTTTACCATAATGTCAAAGAAGAATAATTAATCAATCTATGTGTATGGCTAATAAAATAAACTAGTGGGCGCCCAGTGGTCGACATTCGACCATAGTTCATTAACTTTTTTAAAGTTTCACCTGCTGTTAAGTGATCACCACCGTCCATGGATACTAACAACACAAGAGGAGTCGCAAATGCATTGACACCCTTTGGGGAAGGGATTAGGAGAGGGAGAGGAGAAGAGCGGAGGGGAGGTGGGCCTCCGGCGCTCTCACTGACCGAACGAAACGCAACAATGCAAGCACTGTTACTTCACGTCGGTTTTCTATGAGAAGGTGGTACTACCCCGGGCGAGCCGACCCATTCATGCTGAAACCAGTAATAGTATCAGCGTAGCTCTACCACCATTAAATGGTACCATTAAACCATAATTCAACTTGGAAAGCTAACTGATTTGCTTCATTAAATTATGGAGTTCTCCTTTTTTGCCGCTTTTGCTTACCTTTAGGTATAGTAAGTTCAAACTTTTCTTCTTTTACATGGGAATACCCTTTTGATACTCACCTCGCTGGGCACCTGAGGGTGGGTTATATCCCCCATGGTGTTCTGCACACACCTTTTTGGCCGGGCAGCGGGGTCTGTTTTTTCAACTCATTCTAGTTTCTCTCTTATCTCATTTTTTTTTCATTTCATCCAATTGTCCAATATAACCTACCCTAGCACATTGTTGGCAACGTTACGATAATGCTCACCAAAACGAAATGAGAGATTAAGTTGATTTCGGTACATAAACAGACTACACGGATTAATCTGCACAATACCTAGATAATCAGTAAAATAACTGATGTCTGCACTTTAGCGGTAACATATATGAAGGGTTATTCTTATAGTCCACCAACATTTATTATACACCTGACGCTTGTCAGCATGTAGACTTGAGCTGTACCTCAGAAACAGTATTTATTTTCTGAATACACCCTATGTAGATGATAGAGCCACGCTAAAGCTATTACTGGCTTCAGAATGAATGGGTCGGCTCACTCGGGATAGTACCACCCTCTCACAGAAAACCGAAGTAGAGTAACAGTGCTTGCATTGTTGCGTTTCGTTAGGTCAGTGAGAGCGCCCGATGCCCACCTCCTCTTCCCTCCCCCCGCCCTAACACACGCTGACAACACCAGGGGAGTCGCAAGTGCTTGCCCGCCTGTGTTTGGAGGGAGGGGAGGAGAGGTGGGCCTCCGGCGTCGGTGGGCCTCCGGCGCTCTCGCTGACCGAACGAAACGTAACAATGCAAGCACTGTTACTTCAAGTCGGTGTTCTGTGAGAGGGTGGTACTACCCCGGGTGAGCCGACCCATTCATGCTGAAACTAGTAATAACTATTACCTTCTCAAGTTTGTGTTCGTTTGTCTCCGATGATTTAAAAAAAATATGTATTTTTATATATCCCTGATATCCATATATGCAAAATTACATAACGATGGGTTCAATAATTAAGGCGTGAAAGCATTATAAATAAATTCACATTTTCAGTTATAATATTAGATAGGATGTGCAAAATATTTCTAAAAAAACAGAGAGACGGTAAAGCTACTCGGCTTCGGTGAAACCGATTGGCTTTCTGTATAATTTAGTAGTTTGTTGGGTTTATTCCCAACCCTTGGATATAGAAGTATTTTTTCTCTATACTTTACGTAATTGTATAGCGTAAACATTTTACTAAAGTTAATATAATGTAAACTCATAATGTTCCATTGAGATGTATCTAACGAAGTTTTACTTCAGAATTTAGATTGCATGCCACATAATATATAGCAGTCAAATGTGTATCTTATTTTGGGATGAGACGAATGCTTAAAATATTTAATAGATGTACTTTTAAATCGTCATTATATAAAAATTCGCTCATTCGAATTTAAACAAAGACGACATTTTCATAATTTAATTTAAAATTCAAAAAACTGGACGAAAAATTTGACGTACACCGTGAAATTTTCCGCAAATTGTAAACATAATAAACGCAGGCGAACTGTAACAAAAGAGGAAGAATTTAATATCCACCGCGGCATACGGAATGCCTGTAACAATTTGTTTCCATCCCACAGACATTCTTTTTACGGTTCTATATACTTAGCGTATTTTGTTTCTCATTTGTTCACGTCAATCCTAAAAAAACGATAGCCGTTTTTTATTTTGGGTTTACTTAGAGAAAGTTTATTAACCAAATAAAGAAACAATAATAGCGTAGACATATTTTTGAGGAGGCTTTTAGTTCGTAGCTGCATCTCTATTAAAAAAACCCGTTAAAACACTCACGTCTGTTATGGCGTTGTATGGACGTCATTCAGTTCTAACAACATTGTTCTCTTTCGGTATGAATATATGAAAGTGCAAATTTTAGAACAATGTATTGGAAGTTGTGAACTTGCTGTTTCTGCTCACGTGACAATAACAATGATTTTTTTATATTTAATTATCAAAAATTGATATTCTGTCTTTGTATATAATTATTAGAGTGCCATTTGTTGAAATCCTATTAAAATTTTGGCTTAACTAAACATGTTTATCTATACTAATATTATAAATAGGTAAAGTTTGTGACGTTGTGACGTTATAGCGGGTAATCTCAGGAAATACTGATCCGATTTGAAAAATATTTTTAATGTTATATAGCTCATTTATCGAGCAAGGTTATAGGCTATATATCATAAGCTAAGCTAAGCTAAGACCAACAGGAGCGGAGCACTTATGAAGAAAGATTCAAAATTGGAGGTTTTTTTCTCTTGAGAGCTTCCGCTGCATGTTAGCACAATGTAACTATTCCACGCAGACGAAGTCACCGGCAGAGGCTAGTTAAAATTATAAATTATAAGAATCATCTGTGATTTTATTTCGGATCTTTCTATAATTATTGGTTGAGTTTACTATACAGAAAACGTATGTTTACTAATGCTACTTTCACTAAATAGCAAATTTATACCTTAAATTCATTTTAGGGCCTGCTTGTAGATCTTTATCAAATTGTTAGGATCATAGCTGTATAACATATACTTTGCTGTTAAGTCTACAGAATATTTTATACACACATATGGGTTCAGTCCTCCGGATTGGAACAGTCGAGCATGCTGCTAGCGCGATATAGTGACACTGAATATTTTTACTCAGTAGCTTAAAACACACAATGTAGATCACGTCTACATACGTGTAAAGACATGGGTAGGTACACATATGGTGGAAGGGTTTTGTGTTTTTTCCTTTGGTTTTAGAACTTGGTCAGCTTAGTTTATCCGAGTTGACAGAACACATTTCGTGAGACACACATGCCGGTACACATATGTGCTAGACTAATTCGTATATGTATGATTAGTTTAGCAAGATCCACGTTGTTGCATCCAAGGCTACATCCCAAAACGAGTCTCGGCCTCTTTGACCACCTTGAGCTTGTTGCTAAGCGACTGAGTGTCATAAACGCTCGCCCTATTAGTACGGTGAAAGCCCATATCAGGCCAATAGGGTATAATCTGAAAAATAAAGAAAGATACAACAAACATAGATATATTGGAATCCAAATCTGAAGCTATAATATTGTTGAAAATGAAACTCAAACACAGCATATCACAATACTGTGTAACAGAAAGGTTTAGATACGTAATAGAAATTGATTTTGGAAATATCCGTCTGTCTTGGGATCAAAGCGGTCTCACTCCGCAGGCTATGACTCCATTAGTAAGCCGGGATCGTAATAGTATTGGAACGTATTGGATTTCGAGGATCAAAGCGGCTACGCATCACATGAACGACTGTTCTGATTTGATTCCTTTAGAGATTAATGTATTTCGTATTGTTACTGATGAACTGATACGGTTTATGAACTGATTTGATGAAACTAGTTTGGGTACGATATTATGTATCCTTTCTCTAGAGATTATTGACGGAGCTAATGGCAATTATATAATTGAATTGAATAGATGTATCGATTCAGATTATTAAGACTATATATCTTAGGCTTTTGTGTCAATAGTCCGACAGACGTTCACATTGATAGAATTTGCTATGCAGTTGATTAAAGTGACTAAGTTTTCCTATATTAGCATATGAGAGTGTCTGGAGACATGTTTTGTTTGTTATGTAACTCAAACAACCGAAAGAGCTACTGACAAACATAACATTGTACTTATAGTTATCAAATTGTTAGGATCATAGCTGTATAACATATACTTTGCTGTTAAGTCTACAGAATATTTTATACACACATATGGGTTCAGTCCTCCGGATTGGAACAGTCGAGCATGCTGCTAGCGCGATATAGTGACACTGAATATTTTTACTCAGTAGCTTAAAACACACAATGTAGATCACGTCTACATACGTGTAAAGACATGGGTAGGTACACATATGGTGGAAGGGTTTTGTGTTTTTTCCTTTGGTTTTAGAACTTGGTCAGCTTAGTTTATCCGAGTTGACAGAACACATTTCGTGAGACACACATGCCGGTACACATATGTGCTAGACTAATTCGTATATGTATGATTAGTTTAGCAAGATCCACGTTGTTGCATCCAAGGCTACATCCCAAAACGAGTCTCGGCCTCTTTGACCACCTTGAGCTTGTTGCTAAGCGACTGAGTGTCATAAACGCTCGCCCTATTAGTACGGTGAAAGCCCATATCAGGCCAATAGGGTATAATCTGAAAAATAAAGAAAGATACAACAAACATAGATATATTGGAATCCAAATCTGAAGCTATAATATTGTTGAAAATGAAACTCAAACACAGCATATCACAATACTGTGTAACAGAAAGGTTTAGATACGTAATAGAAATTGATTTTGGAAATATCCGTCTGTCTTGGGATCAAAGCGGTCTCACTCCGCAGGCTATGACTCCATTAGTAAGCCGGGATCGTAATAGTATTGGAACGTATTGGATTTCGAGGATCAAAGCGGCTACGCATCACATGAACGACTGTTCTGATTTGATTCCTTTAGAGATTAATGTATTTCGTATTGTTACTGATGAACTGATACAGTTTATGAACTGATTTGATGAAACTAGTTTGGGTACTATATTATGTATCCTTTCTCTAGAGATTATTGACGGAGCTAATGGCAATTATATAATTGAATTGAATAGATGTATCGATTCAGATTATTAAGACTATATATCTTAGGCTTTTGTGTCAATAGTCCGACAGACGTTCACATTGATAGAATTTGCTATGCAGTTGATTAAAGTGACTAAGTTTTCCTATATTAGCATATGAGAGGTATTCATTGGTATATTCATGAGTATTCCCAAGGTATTGAAAATTATAGTAAATGAACACCCTTGCGTACCTTGAATGAGTTAAAAACCAGTAGTGATAGGAAAAATCCCAGGTAGTTCATTTACTATAATTTTCAATACCTTGGGAATACTCATGAATATACCAATGAATACTCACTTATTTAATTATCTTTTTTTACATCATAGGAGGCAAACGAATAAGTGGTTCACTTGATGTTAAGTGATCACCGCCGTCCATAAACGCTAGCAATATCAGGGGAGTCGCAAGTGCGTTGCCAGCCTGTGTTTTGGGGAGGGGGGCTTCCGGCGCTCTCACTGACCGAACTAAATGCAACAATGCAAGCACTGTTAGTTACTTCACGTCGGTTTTCTATGAGAGGGTGGTACTACCCCGGGCGAGCCGACCCATTGATGCTGAATTGTAATAAAAAAACCAGTATAAGCCCGAATTTACCAGTAAAAACTTCCGCGTGGCTTTACCACCTACAAAATTTACCTGTAGATAAATAACCATGACTGTATAAAAATCAATGTTGGTGTGTATATATAGAATACTAGTTGATATCCGCGACATTGTCCGTGTCGTTTAATATATCAACAATTCGTTTTATGTATAAAAGAAATACATAAACACCACACCGTTTGCTCCATTTATCCACGACAATAAAACACACATTGCTGATCGCGTATGGCATATAAAAATTGGACATTCGTAAAACTTTAATAACTCTATGGTAAATGATGTTATCGTGTTATTTAAATATACCATACGTCTCAGAAGTAAAACAATTATCGAAATCTATTCAATAGTTTTTGGGCGATGAGTGTCCTAAGGCACACCTATCATTTTATATATACAGAGTTTATTATATCTCGCCATGAAATACATCAAATTCTATAGTTTAAACAAATTGTAAACATAAAGAATATTTATAATTAGCGATCCACCTCGGCTTTTACGTAGCTGCAATGTGCTAATGTGGCTAAACAATTTAGGTTTCTTTTTAGGCCCTTTTATATTTTATATAAATTATTTAAAAATCTTCACACCAACAAAATATTTTTTGTAGCACGTAATTTTAAATCTATGATATCTTCTAAGATATACATTGAAATAATATATTGCATAGGGCTATTTAGATATATATGAAATTCTCAACGTAATTAAAGTTAAAAAAAAATAATTGATGAATGTTTTTTTCAATATAGCGTCGTGAATTACCAATTATTTTCAAATAATATATACAAGATAAATATGACTACTGTGAGCCATGCCTTGGAGATAGACATATGGACTTTCCTGTAGACATATTTAGAATACATAATTCAGTACCACATTATTTTTATACATCTCATAAGGTTTACCCAGCGTTTACAATGAAACGGCCGAAAACTACTTCTTACTATTTTTTTCGATTAATTATTATTTTTTGACTAATTTTTATAACAATATTTTCAAATAAAGGTTTATACACAACCTCTCGTGTACAAAATGTCATAAAAAAATTCTTCAAGTCGTTTTTGTAGTAAATCCGTTCGTACAAGACAAAATAAACATACAGACAGATTTATAGATTTATTTATACAATTTTTAAACATTACTAATTCCATTTCGTGATTCACTATTCGATTAACTTTAGTAATAAAATGGAAATGATATGGAATTGTATGGATAATGTAATACATATTCCATTATTCTGCTATAGAATTCGATTTCAATGGTTAATTGATTGATATTACACCTTTGGGTAATGGTTAATTGTATAATATTTCACTGTCGTGAAGGTAATGAAACCGATTTATATGAATGCTTTTATGAAATTTAAAACTATTTATTATATCTTTATCTGAGCACCTAATGGGAAAGCATTGTGTACTTGGTCGGTAGCAGTTACTAGTTAATGATATAGAATATTCTTAATCTTCTTAATCTTTATAAGTCACAGATAAGGCCGTGTATGGAGTATTGCTGCCACCTTTGGGACGGGTCTGCTAAATACCAATTGGCCTTGCTGGACTCCGTCAATCACAGAGCTCGAAGACTTGTCGGTAACGAATCACTGTTAGCAGCCAAACTGCAAACTGGAACATCGGCGTAGGGTCTCTTGCATTGTAGTATTCTATCGGCTACACTTTGGGGAATGTGCACAAGATCTGCACCAACTAATTCCACCGTCTCCGTTTCATCTTAGGATTACCAGACGCCGTAGGGGGTCCATTCATTCGCGGTTGACATACCATTCATCCGGACGAAGTGCTTTGCATCGTCTTTTATTATGAGAACCGCGAAGGAGTGGAATACGCTGCCTGCGTCTGTTTTTCCTGAAGTGTATGATGAAGTGATCTTCAAAAGAAGAGTGAATTACATCCTAGGTCTCGTCCTCACTTTCCATCAGGTGTGCAGAGGTCAAGCGTCACACAGTCTATTATAAAATATATATATAAAAAAAACGTAATACTTATAATAAACTAGTGGGCTCGGCAGACGTTGTCCCACCCTGATTATAAAAAAATCCTTGACTACTTATATTCCAAAACGTTGATCATGAATCATTTTATTCACTGGTGAAAACCGCGTGAAAATCCGTTCAGTAGTTTTTGAGTTTATCGCGGACAGACAGACAGACGCGGCAGGGGACTTTGTTTTATACTATGTAATAAATAATGATATGACAATTAGAACATTTTTTAAATTGAACAGAACATAGTTGAACCAACTAACGTTTGTATATTCAAACAAACAAAACATGAATAGAATTCTGATGAAATAAAAACTGTTGTCGTTTTAGTACTGGAGTAATTCTCTCAGTAAATTCTGTGCTTACTTGCACGTATTTGTTTGACAACCGAACTGTATTTTTTTTTAGCATGAATAAATATGCAACCACAATTTCATTTCATCTCAAACTAAACATAACATTTATGACGTTAACTAAATAGCTAGTTATGTTTTATGTACATTTAAAATTCCAGTGTAGGTGTATTCCTAACTATTCTTCCCCTAAACAGATTTACTGGCTTTGATGAGTTTTTTCCAAGTACTTGTTATGTCACCTGGATAGTTCTTAGTTATAGTTGAGTCCTGGGACGTGACGCTGTCGATATATAGATTTCTTTCAATTTTCCGATTTAGATTCTTTAAATATTTACTAGACTTCCTCACATAAAAATAAATAATCTCAAACGTTCAAGTCTATATATATTGTAATACAATTTTTAAATTAATAACTTGACAGGAAATCTATCTATACGGTTGGGGCGGTTTTTGTGCTCGTTGGTTCCCCATTGTGGGAGCTGGGGGCGATGGTATTTGCCACTATATATTAGTTTAAGGCAGCAAAAAGGGGAGAGGAGAGTCTCCAGCTCCCACGGAAATTTGATATCTTTGTCACCAGGCATAACGTTATGTACTCAGGAGATTGACAGAGGACTTGGTGGATGCGTCCACCACCGTGTGTGTTACGAGGTTGGTGCAGTGGAGCACTAGGCGCAGCACACCCTTGATGAGCGTAATGCGTGAGAGGAACAGCGCCACGCTCTGACCGCGGTTGTTGGTGGACGACAAGAGAAATTATAGAGATAATATAGAGAACTCGACAATGGTAGGGTATTGTTGGCAATGGTTTTCTTCTGTAAGGACACGATGGTGCAGAAGGAAACCGCGAGGAGGACACTTGTGGATAATCATATGAGCCTCTCTCTACGGCGTAGATTGACAGGTTGTAGGAGGCGGAGTTGTAATCGCCTTCTTCCTCCTCTTAAGTAAATCAAAGAAGGAAGAGTTGAGGGGCCGTCTTTCTGTTGTACTCACTCAGCTGATAGCTTTCGTACCAGGCTATTTCCCTCTAGGTCTGGCATTATTAGCTGGCATGGATACCAGAGCGATACGGTTCATACACAAAAAATCCTGTGTCGCTCCATTAAGGCGGCTGATGGTACATCGTGGGGTTTTAGATAGCAGGAATCTGATATAAACATCTGGTTCCCCAGAACGAGATAATTTCAATTAAGAATCTTCAACGTTAAAAATAATGGACGTCTACCTACCGGCTCCGCTAATATATCTATGCATAGATATTTAACTCATATATAAAAAAAAACTGTGAATCGAACTCAAGTTTTCAACGCTCATGAGCAACTCTTACCACCACTGTATAAAACTACTATCCTACATTTTTACTAAAGAAAATTCTTCAATGGTTAAAACCATCTGGTTCTAACCATTATTTCTATCGTTATGTCGACTTTATAGTATCAAAATACCACAGTGTAAGCAATAACATAATTAATTCAAAATCTCTCACCACAACGATCACATTTATATGCGTGACTCTGTTGTTCCGAACTCGATTCTCCATATATACATACTTGTAATGTATGAAAATTTATTTCACGACCCTGTAAAGTTTTATAACCACGGACCCGTGACTGGGTTCATTCGAGCAGATTTATTAGTGACCCACCTCGACCCGAAATCGTATACTGGGAAAGTTGATTCGACCGGTATATGTGTGTCACTTTACGACTTTGTCCGGTCCACGTACTTTGTATGTGATTTGTGGTTCTTGTATACAAATGTATTCGGTCACATTTTATTCTTGAAATGAAGGAACGGAAACCCGATATCGAAGTTCTTGCAAATTCTGAAAAGTATCACTAAATAAAATACATTTTCTTATATACCTATATGAATTCTTTGTTCTGACGTTAAAAGGGCTCATACATGTTTAATAAATAATTAGGTGATACCTGCGACTTCGTCCGTGTTTTTGTTAGAATAACAATATATTTTACGTACAAAGGAAAAAACATAAGAAACATGAAAGAAAAATATACATTGCTTACATATATTATTAGGTTATTTTCCGAACCGGTAGTAGTTTTGACTCTAATAAGTGCCTTCTTGTTATCCACGACAATAAAACACACATTGCTGATCGCGTATGGCATATAAAAATTGGACATTCGTAAAACTTTAATAACTCTATGGTAAATGATGTTATCGTGTTATTTAAATATACCATACGTCTCAGAAGTAAAACAATTATCGAAATCTATTCAATAGTTTTTGGGCGATGAGTGTCCTAAGGCACACCTATCATTTTATATATACAGAGTTTATTATATCTCGCCATGAAATACATCAAATTCTAAACATTTAACATATTAAATAACAATATCAAAACAAATACTAGTAAACAACAAAGAGAACCTTACTTAAAGCTTGTTCTAGAATATCGTACCCATACTTTTAAACGTAAAAAATCACGCCTAGATTCAATGAACAATGTTAAAGGGGCGCTTTTCAAGGATAATCATTACGTAACTGCTTACTATGGGAACGCCACACGGTCGAACAAAGGGAAGAGGGGCGAGGATCAAGGTGCAGGACGCGGGCCGTACTGGGCGGCAGGGCGTGACTCATACGTTTCCGTATTTATTACACCAGTTCGTTTTTGTGTAAATCACCTTATGTTCAGTGTATATCAGTTTTACATTTCTCGAGTTAAATAGGTCAAATATTAAGCACCCTGGCCCAGTAGACGTTGTTTCACCCTCATAATATAGAAAAAAAACCCTAACAAACTATAAAGCGCGACTGGTTAGTCGCCAGCAATATTTTTACAGGATAAGTTTGTTAGGGTTTTTTTTCTATATTATGAGGGTGAAACAACGTCTACTGGGCCAGCTAGTATTATATAGTCATCATAATATTTGTTGTTAAATTTATCCGTATTCTTATTTATATGTCAATAGAAACCGGTCGTAACTGTTTTTACGCAGACGAAGTTGCGCGGGTTTGCTAGTGACATATAAATAAGAATACGGATAAATTTAACAACAAATATTATGATGACTATATAATTTTAAATTGTGTAACCAAACAGTTCAGCGACCAACTCAAACACATAATGTCTTCCCAGTACCCTCTGGATTGATTCTGTGCCACTCACGACCGTGCCCACTTACTACTCTCATAGGGCCAGCGGCAGCGACAAATATGAATTTGAGAAGTTGTATATCAAAATTGTGCATTAGCTATCATTTTTTGATAATTTGTCTGCAATGACACAAAGAAAATGTCATTAAAATCCATCAAGAATTTCATATACCACAATTTTTTTACTTCTCTTTTACCCTGGATTACTCCTTCCGTTTTATGAGACAAAATTACTCTATATGATACTTTATAATATTAGTTATCACTGTGTCATGTCTCGTTCAGTGGTTCAAAATTTCAAAATTGGTTCAGGACTTTCAGAGTGATATGCGAACACAGAAACAGACAGAAAGACGGACAAAAATTCTTTAGATATTTTTCAATTCTTGATCAAAAAGGTATTTTTGGCTCCTATATCGATAACAAAGCTCATCCCGATTATAATTTTCATAAAAATATTTAATGTACAGCCTATCGTATCGTATGTATATAATGTGATCTAGCCACCGATTTATTATATGTATAAGATTTTAAATAATACGTTCATAATTGTTTTTCTCGTTAAACTCATTAAAGGTATATATAGGAAAAGGACCGCGAAATTGATCAAAGGTATAATAACATACAAACTACATATATTTATACCCACAATATATACATTCAATTATGTTTAAAATAAGGCTGTCAGGCGTAACTTATTCCTCTTGTAACTTATTAAAAATGTTTTGTTCAGTGTGACACATCTAAACAGCACAACAATACAAAAAAAAATTCAGAAAATCTAATCACCTAGAGATATAAAATTTTACGAACCATTCACATATCACACACCATATATTCATTAAAAATTACAATAAAATCGATCTAGCCGTTTCGGAGGAGTTCGAACACAAACTCCGTGACACGTGATTTTTATATATTAGAATAAAGGTATGAATGTGCATCAAATGCTTAATGTAACTAAAGTATTTAAGTTGATAATTCTTAATACTGTATCCGTCTAAATAGCTTTCAAATTGTACGTCACCTTTTTTTTAAGTAAATTTGACCATGAACTACCCCACTATTGAAGGGTGTTAACCTTTTAACAGTCACCTGGTATATGTCAGAAATATGAATTTGAGAAGTTGTATATCAAAATTGTGCATTAGCTATCATTTTTTGATAATTTGTCTGCAATGACACAAAGAAAATGTCATTAAAATCCATCAAGAATTTCATATACCACAATTTTTTTACTTCTCTTTTACCCTGGATTACTCCTTCCGTTTTATGAGACAAAATTACTCTATATGATACTTTATAATATTAGTTATCACTGTGTCATGTCTCGTTCAGTGGTTCAAAATTTCAAAATTGGTTCAGGACTTTCAGAGTGATATGCGAACACAGAAACAGACAGAAAGACGGACAAAAATTCTTTAGATATTTTTCAATTCTTGATCAAAAAGGTATTTTTGGCTCCTATATCGATAACAAAGCTCATCCCGATTATAATTTTCATAAAAATATTTAATGTACAGCCTATCGTATCGTATGTATATAATGTGATCTAGCCACCGATTTATTATATGTATAAGATTTTAAATAATACGTTCATAATTGTTTTTCTCGTTAAACTCATTAAAGGTATATATAGGAAAAGGACCGCGAAATTGATCAAAGGTATAATAACATACAAACTACATATATTTATACCCACAATATATACATTCAATTATGTTTAAAATAAGGCTGTCAGGCGTAACTTATTCCTCTTGTAACTTATTAAAAATGTTTTGTTCAGTGTGACACATCTAAACAGCACAACAATACAAAAAAAAATTCAAAGGCTGTCAGGCGTAACTTATTCCTCTTGTAACTTATTAAAAATGTTTTGTTCAGTGTGACACATCTAAACAGCACAACAATACAAAAAAAAATTCAGAAAATCTAATCACCTAGAGATATAAAATTTTACGAACCATTCACATATCACACACCATATATTCATTAAAAATTACAATAAAATCGATCTAGCCGTTTCGGAGGAGTTCGAACACAAACTCCGTGACACGTGATTTTTATATATTAGAATAAAGGTATGAATGTGCATCAAATGCTTAATGTAACTAAAGTATTTAAGTTGATAATTCTTAATACTGTATCCGTCTAAATAGCTTTCAAATTGTACGTCACCTTTTTTTTAGAAAATATAATGAGCATAGTGGGCTACCCTTAAAAATGCCTTCACAGACTTCTTTGTAGATCTATAAAAAGGGTATATCCCAACATACATTGTTTTGTTATATTTCAAAAAAATTAGGCAGCGTTTTCGATGAAATCTCCCAGGCCGTTTGAATTTTTCCGTCTTGTCCATCATATATCGAAATATTAAATTAATCTATACAAAACCTTGACAAATTTATATACTAAAACGTTCCTCATGAATTACTTTATCCACTGGTGAAAACCGTTTGAAGATCTGTTCCGTAGTTTTTGAGTTTATCGCGAACAGACAGACAGGCAGACGCGATAGGGGACTTTGTTTTATACTATGTAATGATAATGACGATAATGATTATAAATTATAATAAACTTTTATCTAAAAATTTGGCTGAATAATGATGTTCCCTGTGCTCTCTTTCAGATAGATTTCTATTTATGTATATATGTATTTATGTAGAGGGAGCGGGGAGGTGGATATTTGGCGTTCTCAGTGACGGAACGAAACGGAACAGTGCAGGCACTGTTACTTCACGTCAGTTTTCTGTGGGTCGGGTGGTACTACCCCGGACGAGCCGACTCATTCATGCTGAAACCAATAATAGCTTCAGCGTGGCTTTACCACCTACAAAATCGTTCTTTCGACATTAGTCCTATTATGATGATAAAGAATTGCTTGCTTGAATAATGGCTATCCTCCTTACTCTATTAATTTCATCAAACAATCATTTACCAGACCGCCTGTTTATATCTTCTTTGGTCTTCCTCCATTGAATGTGAAATGGTTTCACAGTATATTTGTGTTGTTACGAAATTTATTTCCAACTGAGAGTGAAGGCACTCGTGATTTTGAAGACTTGTTATTGTTTTGTTATTGAAACGAGAAAGATGAATTATATTAAACAGGACTTCAAAAACTCGCAAAAATATAGAGTAGCTATTCCTAGGTAGGTTTCGCGGAACCCAAAGGTTCCATGAAGATTCCTCATGGTTTCGCGAATCATTTAAATTTTTAATTAATTCGTTGTATTATTTAAACTATTTTTAATATTATTAATTTAAGGTTTTTTATTGATATTTCAAATTTGCTTTCATCTGTTATAAATTAAAGAAGGGTTACGTAATAAAAATTAGATTTGTTATGTATTACGTCGATTTAGATGTTTGGGAACTGTTTATACATATATCGTATGAAGTAGCGCGATGATGTTAGTAGCGTCTGCGAAATTCGCAATGCGGATTTTTATATTAGACTTTTTTTATAAGAATGAGAAATAAAAGGGAAAAGTTTGTATTAGATAATTCAAGCCCTAGGGAGGACTGAACACGTGAACGAAGTAATTTTATTCAAGTACCATGACCTATTTATAGAGGAATTCTTTAGAATAATGTACGAATTGTCCTACGGTGACCTATTTTGTGTATTTATATAACGTTGTTTATTAGTTTATATCGTACAATAACCGTTAATATTACAACTATAAATGTAATTAATGTTGTTGATACTATGCCGACCGCGTCCTCATTAAACTAATTATTATTTATGATCATAATAACTATTAATCATTGTAGCAATATGTGTTTACATTACCGTATCTAATTGCCTTTATGTAACACTAACAAATACCCGCAACTTGACACGAATTTCTATGCTGTAATTATCAATAGATGAGTATGTATATTTTATAGTTTCTAGTAGGAAAACTCATTGGTTTAGTAAGTTATCAATCTTGGAAGGAAATGTCGATAATCGGTTACACGCCTCCACAGTTTCACAGTAGCAACCATCCCGGCAAGCACGAAGAAGTTCGAAAGCTCTTATTTTTGTCGTACTGTGAAGATGTGGAATCGCCTCCTAGCCAGCGTGTTCCCTTCCTCTTATGACATGGGGTCCTTCAACCAAGGCGTGAAGAAGCACTTTTGCAGGTCAGCATGATAGCGATGACTGCCATTGCTTTTCAACAATGACAGTCGCCGTTATTTATAGACTGTACTATATTTTCCATCAGGTACCATGTAGTCATTTTGCCGAACCAGTTAAAAAAAAACACTGTGAATTGTTAATTCCGAGTTGTATATATGTAAGTTAAAAAGTTACGGATTTTCTTTTTTTCTTTTTATGTCATAGGCGGCAAACGAACTGCTGGGACACCTGATGTTAAATGATCACCACCGTCCATAGACACTAGCAAGGAGCAAGGAGTCACAAGTGCAGCCTGTGTTTGGGGGGTAGGCGGGAAGGCGGGAGGGGAGGTGGTACTCCGGCGCTCTCACTGACCGAACGAAATGCAACAATGCAGCACTGTTACTTCACGTCGGTTTTCTATGAGAGGGTGGAACTACGCCGGGCGAGCCGACCCATTCTAGGTGAAAACAGTGGTGGCTTCAGTGTGGCTCTACCACCTAAAAATACCTTTAATATAAATATTTTATTTTATTTAAATTTTATTGTACCCCAATTACATACATATATATATATATATATATATATATATATATATATATATATATATATATATATATATATATATATATATATATATATATATATATATATATATATATATATATATATATATATATATATATATATATATATATATATATATATATATATATATATATATATATATATATATATATATATATATATATATATATATATATATATATATATATATATATATATATATATATATATATATATATATATATATATATATATATATATATATATATATATATATATATATATATATATATATATATATATATATATATATATATATATATATATATATATATATATATATATATATATATATATATATATATATATATATATATATATATATATATATATATATATATATATATATATATATATATATATATATATATATATATATATATATATATATATATATATATATATATATATATATATATATATATATATATATATATATATATATATATATATATATATATATATATATATATATATATATATATATATATATATATATATATATATATATATATATATATATATATATATATATATATATATATATATATATATATATATATATATATATATATATATATATATATATATATATATATATATATATATATATATATATATATATATATATATATATATATATATATATATATATATATATAGCCGAGTCTGTTAGGGATGGAACACAAATATTTGTACGAGATATATTGCGAAAGTGTTAAAGCTTTTTACACTGCGATTATAACGAATACTATGAGATATATGTGTAAATAAATCATTATTATTATCATTACATATTATAAACAAAGTTCTCCACCGCACTTGTCTGTCTGTTAGTGAGAAACTCAAAACTACTGAGCGGATTTTCATGTGTATTTTCATATATTCATTAATAGATAGAGTGATTTGCAAAGAAGGTTTAGGTATATAATTTGCAAAGATATTTTGTAAATTGGTTGATACTTCAACGATAATAACGATAAATGTTGAAAGTGTCGGAAAAAGCCAAGCAGTCTGGGAGCTTTCATTGAAAACGCTGCCTAAATCCTTTGAGACATAACAAAACAATTGAGATAATAAACAACGCAGACGAAGCCGTGGAAATCAGCTAGTAATGTATGAAAATGACATAGTTTCAAATAAGCCTAAGATTTTAGCGAAGGAATATATCGTAATGAGATCATAGCATGTTGGTAGGGTTTTTTCTGTCACCAAGCACCCATACCTAGGTGTATTTCGGCAATGACATTTGAGAGCCCATTTTTAGGTTTGGCGTATTTAGTGACAGATATGTTTGTTTTCAGTCCTTTTTCTTATACTATTAGAAACACGTTTAAGTGTTGCTGTTATTGCATTTTGTAGTGCATTAGACGGGCCTTGTCAACACCTTGACCTTGACCTCGAACCCCAATATCTTGCGTCTTATTATTACTTTATGCGATTGGTGGTAAACGAACATGCGGACGACCTGATGGTAAATGATCACAACCACCCATGGAGACTTGTCACACAATGGAAATCACTAATGCGTTGCTGGTTCTCGAGAAAGGTGTGGGCTCCGTTAAGGTTTGTAAGTTATATTGGTCAGAAAACGCCTCTGCTCGGAGTTTCTTCCAAAGAACCGACATGCGTGGAAAAAATGCATGTGATAATCGCACAGTAGATGATTTCCAACCGTCGAAATGACGTTGATGGAATTTTAATTCGTGGCGAGTCGTTAGGTAATGGAGCTCACCAGTAGGTATCAATCCGAATAGCTCTTCAGAATACTCTCCATGGTAGATCTTGTATAAGATGCAAAGTGGCGCACTTCTTCGTATTCACAATTATTTGTAAGCTAATTGGCCTATAATCTTCTTCAATTAATGGAATGTGGAGGGAATAGTGGCTTGAACTGGTAGATAGTGCGGAGCGACTCCCAGCGCCTGCCATCTATCGGTATGTTAGGTAATTTAGGTATTGAGTTAAGTATTTTAGGCTTGGGGAGAAGCAGGAGTTACCCTCACGGATTGCAACAAAACTAACAACCAGAATGATAGTTTCTAAAATTACCAATGTTATGTAATGTAACGTTAATCTTGCAATATATTTGAGTTGATTTAAAAAAAAAAATATTTTACAATTATATACCAATAGTATTAACAAACTTTATGTCAACCGTCAACCAAGGACGCGTTTTACAATTGTTTCAGTAACTAATATTTCGTTCTTTTTACTAATTTAATTATTTCAGGTGTACCTGGCCTATATGAAGTCAAATTTTTGGTGCAGTGTAACGTGGTAGCGGTCAATCAAAGTGACGTCTACTATAATATTAAAAATTACTATGTTCAAACAAATAAAAACGCGATTGTTTCATGTCTCGAGATTAGTTAGATTAGTATAGAGAATAGATAAATGATCGTCTCAAAGAAATAGTACAAAATATGTGGACGAATTCAATTTAATGAGCAGCTGTTACTATATTGCTTATAGTAGGACATGAATGATACTAATATATTTCTTTATGTCTCTTTAAGTCTATCTATCTCTGAGCATAGCCCATCAAGTAACACAAAACAAACATAAATAAGACCTGAACGGAAACCCATAACGTAATTTATTTTGTTTTCATGTTATGTACGTTTCTCTTTGAGATAAGAACTTTCCTAAGAAAATAAGTAGTCAATGTGTTGCCGGTTATTAATGTGTTTTGTTTTCTGTTCCGTCTCACTTGTTTCATAATATGTCGAGATAGAATATTGCCATTAAGTGTTCGCTTTGTTCTTTCTATGAATAGATAAAAGACTCTTTCGCGAATAAATCGGTGCCACAATGAGCTTCATTTTGTTTGTGTTTACCAGAAACTTTTCAAGTTTTGCTGTCTGTTTTACACAAGTAACAGTTTATATTATATACTTGATTATTCAATTTTTATTTATGAAACAATATCTTATTTTAATCGACAACAAAATATAGTAATTAATTAGACAGATAGGAAGTTCTATTCATTATATTAGACTGTTAGCTGTTGAATGTTTTTACAACCTTGTATTGTTTTTGTAATACTCTATTATAGTGGATGTTACTTTCCACTTTCACCTGAAATTGATTGGCCGCTACCATGTCTGATTACAACAAAAAAAAAACGTTTGATTGTATATGCGCGAGGTGTACCCGAAAAAGTGAAATCTGAAACTAGTAATAGAAAGAGCGACATATTTGTAAATAAAATATTAAAAAACAACGCGTCTTTGATATCGGTTGAGTCTGTTAATAGCGAGCATTAATATAAATAGGAGCAAATATTCTTAAATACAATAAAATAAATAAATACGTTGACTATACGAAAAAAGTTTTAACAGACATAGATGACACGGAGTAGCCGTTTTTGTTAAACTTCCAAAGATCGAGTCCCGAACTTTTACCTACAGACATTGATTAAGTTTATAGAAATTCTCTTTGTATCCGGCCAAATGTTCAGGATCTTTTTGTTAGGAAAATAGACATGTTTAAGTAAAGAACTGCGAGTAATCAGACCGCCTGATAATGGAGATTTACGAGCAGCCGGTTATTGAGTCTTTGTGTTGAGAATAACCAAAATAAATGACCGTCTATTTCTTTATTTGTGTAATAAGGAAGAATAAATTTTAACTATTAGGTGATCCCATGGTTTTACTCGTGTGTAATTTATACAATTTTCAATTATTAGCAACGCAGTCAGGTAAACTTAAATAAATATTGCATAAAAGACCATTGTTGTGTAGAGAGCTGACGCATGATATCTCGTTGAGATAGGTATTTACACTTCGTGCCTTTTCGGTAATGTTCGATTGTCGTCGGGTAATCCACTCGTGACAACCCACGTCGCATCACACTGCCCCTTTATTCGACAGTCTCGTTTAGCATACTTTCTGAGTCATCGTCGTAGTACCTGTTTAATGAGGTTCCATAGCTGCGTGTATCGCCGTCTACCGTCGCTACAAATGCGAGTGTGACAACGCATTATCGTCATGGGTAACGATAGATGCAGCACAATAACTGGGCCCGCGGTTTTTTTATACATCAACGGTAATGTTCATTGTGAGTTATTATGGGAATGACAAATATACGTGAACGTTTCTTTGTGGCTTTATTGGAATTCATTTCGGAGTTACTTCTTAGTGCGATAAGTAATTGAAGATTCGTCACGCAGGTGCGAGAGTAGTATAAGAGTCGTATTGTCAAATTTGATAGCCCTTCTTCAATAACTTGGCCATAAAATGCGAAAAGAATATATCGTGTATATATATCTCACTGGTAGTTTCAGAAGTGAGACAATATTCAAACAAACAAAAGTAATTATATTACCATACAAACTTTTGTCATTACAGAAAAGCTTCATGCAAAAGATACGAAGAAATTATGTAAAGCAAGCTAAAAAAATCAAACTGTTACCGTTATATAGGGTGAACAAATTTTATACGTAGCTACAAGGATTTACTACCTTTGTGCAGAAGTTGTGGTTCATCGAAGTTCCAACTTTACCGCTAGCCTCCTAATTTGTGTACATCGGACCCGCCTAAGTAAACATCTATTTCATCAGCAATTCAACCTTTATCACCATAAGCTGTAAACATTAAGTGCTTGTAAACAAATGTTTTTGCATAAAATTTACAGTTTATATAGTTTTTTGTTTTAATTATTGTTTAATTTTGTTGTTATAAACCATCATATTGATGTTATTATTTAATACTAGCGGTGCCCCGTAGTGTAACTGACTGTTTAACATTTTGGATGACTATCAGGGGGGTTAGCTAAGCTGAAATACATTCACTATTAAAAACTACTGTTGTTTAGGGAGCTGACCTCGTGACTAACCCGCGCGGCATGGTACCTCGCACACATAGGCATTCGCAGTTCGGTAGCGGTTGATTTGCCCTGCGCCGCCGATACCATACGCCACACCACATATCTTATTAATTCGTTTTCACTTACACATGTGCACTGTACACATTTGGATTTACACATTATATTTTGGTTATTGCTTTGTTATTTCCTCAATATATTTATGTAAATCAATTACCGTATGTATGTAAGTTCATCACTTCAGAACGATGCAGCGTTTTGGTTGATTATTTGTTTTGTTATGTTTGGAATTGTTTTATTTTATTTTAGCACGGCAAAATGACTGCACTGTGTCTGATGGTAAGCACAGTACATATCAAAAACAATGGCGACCACCGAATGACACATTATCCATCGCCGGTCGCCGCTGTCATGCCGGCCTGCGAAAAGCTGGATATGCAAAGGCTGATCCCGAAACGCGACCCGCAGAAGCGAATCACTATGACGGGCTTTTTCGCCATATACATGGTGGTTGAGACCCGGTAAGGCTGTAAAACCCAACCACCCCGCTTTAACCATTACCTCGTTCGTTATTCAGCAGGGTGGACCACGTGCAGGTGAGGTTGGCATGGGTGTCTCAAGTCTTAGATGTTATTCGACACCTCTTACACCCCAATCCGGAATACGTTAGTATAAAAAAACAATATTTGTAAAATGCCAGGAAAAAATGAAAAGTATGGGTTAAATAATCTGCATATTTAAACTGAATCAGAGACTAAGATAGAAAACGAATTTTCAAAAATTTTCACATCAATGATAGATTGATGTTCAGTTGTCATTTTATTGAATTACATGGTCGTACTGTAAAGGTCTCTTTTGCTTTCATAGTATATCCGTGCGAAACCCTGCTAATAAATAAAAAAAACTTTCATTCCATGGTGCTTTCATGGATTAGTAAAAATAGCCAAAAAACTCTTAACAAGAAAGATAATTGAAATTACGCCTAAAGTGCAATCTGAACAGAATACTGAAATTCTTAGAAAGTGCAAACGTGGGAATCACAGTCGACTGAACTACGACAGTAAAACTTTCATATATTGAACGAGATATTTCCATCTTTGAGAAGTGATGACTGGCCTCATAAGTTTGTAATTATATATATTGACGTGAGATACAATATATTTTTTAATATATTATATAAATGTCCAACATCATATAATTTGGCAGAAAATTTTAATCTTATACAAGAAGAGTAGTTTTAGTAACTTCCAATTTTACAAAGTTTAACATATTATACGTAAAGATGAAATGTGAGAGTGTTTACACGAAATAATCCCTTTGTAGAATATGTAATGTATGGTAGTAGGTAACGACGTATTTGTTACGATTATTTGTTTTAAGCGCCATCTATCCGCTGTCTTACGTACTACATTGTTTCGTACGAAATTTGTTTGAAAACCGTCTTTTACATTCAAATTATTCCTAGAAATTAAAAAAAAAGATCTTCGAAGAATTTTATTATACAATTTTTACATGTTCATCGGTTGTAAAAATTATTACCAAATATAATTTATTTTGTTGCTACATAATTAAGGACTACAGTGTATAGTATCCTGCATTTTATTTAGTTCGTCTAGAATAAGAGTGAGAGATTCGTTTAATGTCAGCATGCTTCGGTTTTGTAACGCACACAGCGTAATGGCTACGGTAGAAAAGGATAACGCTATACATAATCGAACTCATCTGACTATCACGGTCTTCTTCCCGACTTGCAAAATTAAATGCCGGGTACTGTATTGTAAATTTTATTAAGATAACAATTTACTATTTCTTTCATTTTTTTATTGATTTCAACATATATTAACTCACCACTTTGTTTGGTTTCTAGGTGTACATCGGTACATCTTACGACGAGATACTCTTATACATGTCATTATGGTAGGTTTTATATATACTTGGTATATGGTAGTTGCAATTCGCAGTCGTAGTCCCAGTATTTTTTTAATATTATTCATCTTAATATTAAAACATTTGTTCGGTATATTATGTAAAGGGTAAATTTTTGCTGGATAAATGAACAAAGGGCGGACTTGAATAAACGTCAGCCGTTTTGTTTGTAATACCACAAAATCAGAACCTTTAATATTCCAGGCAAGTATATTTAAATAATTTATTTTAATTAAACATTGACAGGCGTGCCTTATTGTGATCGTTTCATTTTTATGTATATTGTAATCTGGCAGCTTAAAATTTTTCGAGAAAAACTTTGAATGGAAACCTTGAGGGAGTTAATAAACTGTGAGTTGGAGAGGAAATTTGATCAGGAATGTGTATATAATAAAAGAACTTATAGAATTCTAATTCAGGACGTTTTATCACCGGAAATATCTTTGTAAGTTAACAAAAAATTACAAGTTATATGACGTTTTTATCGAATATTGTCTTTCGAAATTGTCTTCTATTGTCTGTCGAACTTACTTAAAGTTTAAGTACTGAACAATATATATAACATTATTACGATCTGCATAAATATACAGGTCCTCCGAATACCAAAAAGATCTCTGGGCCATTGTAGAATTATCTATAAATATTTCAACACTTGTTATTAAAAACAATAGATGAGTCATCGACGCGTGGATAAAAATTGCACAAATCGACACTTTATCGCTCTGACTATCGCAAGCATGCAATAGGGTTCTTATTTTATTTATTTAGGTTACCAACAGAGTCAACATCAGTACATGTTATTAAAATACAGTAAAATGTACAGTTCAACATTTTTGCTAGATATGACCCTATTTACAGGCAACAACGACATGCATATAAAAATTAT
>MU159752.1:123650-136621 GCA_015888305.1 Antheraea pernyi
ATAGCTGTGCTAGCCATTAGTTCTGCCTTGTTTTAGTAGGACTTCTCGTTAGATCTTTAAGAAGCCCCATGACCCCCCTCTCGGCTAGGGTGCTCCTTAATTCGTCTATGAACGTAGCGTGCTTTCTGGATTTTGCCTCACTAGTTTTCTTTATTTTTGCGGCTTTTTTGACACGTTTGGTCCCTGCGGGGCCCGCCTTACTCTTCCGTAACGCCGGGTTGTTTGCCGGTGCCATTAGTGACGCCGGTGCCGCCTCAACCACGACGTTCTGTTCGGGTAGGGACTGCCCTTTACGCCCCGTAGCGGCGAGTGTCCCGGCCCTCTTGTTCCGTGCCTCTCTGCGCTTTACTGGGCACTGTGAGTGGTTCGCCGGGTGCGCCCCTCCGCAGTTTGCACAGGTCGCGGGTGCGTCCCTCGGTCGGTCACAGTCGGCCGCAAAATGAGGCCCACCGCACCTTACGCACGCCTGCTTCCGATGACAATGGTGGGAGCTGTGTCTAAATTTTTGGCATCTATGACACTGGGCGGGGCCAGACTTGCCCCGCCAGGCTTCTATTCTGACGCCAGTCATCGTCATTATTTCGTCGAGCTCGTATATTCTAGGAATGAGGTTGTCGGTTTTCTTTAGCGCGGCATAAAATATGCTACCGGGTCGGTCTCCTCGCGCTCGTATGTTCCTAACCACTTCTGGATGGAACCCTTTGTTTTCAAGGTCGCTTAAGATATCGGTCGTGGCTGTTGTTGTAGGCAGTCCTCTGATTGCGATCTTAAGGCTTTCCTCGCTCGGCAGTGAGTACGAAAACCATGAGATGTTCGTACTTTTTTCTAACTCGCACAGATACTTTTGCACTGCGCGGTATTCGCTGTCGCTCTGTGGTAGAAAGCGCACTCCGGCGCCAAAGGGTCGCGCGTTTGGTGTCTTCCCGAATTCTTTTTTAATAGCTGCGAAATGCTTATTCCAATCAGGCAGCGATTCGACTACTAGAGGAGGATATTTCCCTCGTTTTTGGGGTTCCTCAACTCTATTTTCTGTGCCACTTTCAGTCGAGTCGCTCGGAGCTATACCTTTCGCCGCGGCTCTTGTTTCGGCGATGGCGCTCTCTGATTGGCTTGTACTAGGTGGCTCTCGTTCGGTAAGGTTAGGTTTCGGTCGTTTTCCCGCCGCTGTCGCTAGTGAGTATAGCTTCGGCTGGCTAGACCGAGGTGTAGACCACTGGTCTCCGGCCTCACTAGCGCCAGTGTTTGCACTCGACGCCGTCGCTTGCATTGTTGGTGGGTTCCGTGGTGTGGATTTCAATGTCAATGTCGTCGGCTTTTTCAGGGTCATTCCTGTTTGTTTACATTCCGCGGAGGTCGTTGCACTCAAAGATTTCGATGTTATTTCTTTTTGCGGTGATTTTGATAGGGGCGGTCTGGGTGTACTTTTTAGGCTTGTTCGCCTCTGTGGCAGAGGGGCGGGTAGCGTACTGGTTTCTTTCGGGTTTTCTCGTGCCTTAGTGATGTCTGGGTTGATTTTAGGGCGCATACGCCTGTCGTCCTGTGGGATATCGTCGTCCTCTCTTAGCCGTCTGACGGCTCTGCCTAGAGGGCTTATTTCGTATGCTTGCCGGGTGATTTCGGGCAGAATTAGCATTCCCTGCGACGCGAGTTCGAGAGCTCTGCGGTCCTGTGTCGACAGGGGTTTGCTTTCAACGGCTGCGTCTCTCACTCTCAGAGCGAGGGCGCACCAGCGGATCATGGTTGATGATAGAGCCCTTTCTTTTATGAGTTCGGCTATTTTATTTAGATCGCTCATGTATACCTCGTCCGGCATGAGTATCTCGGCCGCCTGTGCGGCGCTCGTCGCGGCGGTCGGTAGTCTCGTCGCGGGCGAGGGGATGACGAAGATTGGTTCGTCGTCTGGGGAGTCTGGTTGCGGGCGATGCTCGCTACAAGGAGATCCGGTTTTGGGTGCTGGGGTCGTCGTTTGGGCGGTTACAGTGTCCTTTTTCGTGGTCTGGGTCGTCATTCGGGGGAGATCGGTGTCCGGGTTCAGTTGCTGGGGTTTCGTTTGGCCCTGAAAAGGGCCTTTGGTATACGTGCAGCCAGGGCTACGCTCCATGGCTGAACGGGGTGTCGTGGATGTTTCACACCGCGGTGCAGTCCTGGGTGTTTCATCACCCGGCATTCACAACACTTGGGATTTCACTGATGTCAATAGTCACAAAAAGTCACTTTCGCGGCTATTGCAATCGAGGGAGCGCGTAATGGACTCGTGCACTCGCGATCGCGGCGTGGGCGGTCCCCCCTTTCCCTTTCTCACCCCCGCCCTATATATAGGCTGGCAATTGTGGTGCTAGTGTTTATGGACAGTAGTGACCACTTAACATCAGTTGACCCACCTGTTCGCTTGCCTCTTTTGATATATAAAAAAATAGTGCGTGGACTTCCTCCGCGCGGAAGAAGTGAAACTTCGTAATGTGCAAATGAAAATAGGAAGGGGTAGAAATTGATTTTTAGTGAAATCATATTGTTTCTTTAAGACAAACTTTATTAACATTGCTTACAATTCACAATTGATCGCATCTTTTAATTATCATTTTCGAGTGGAGAAATATCCAAATCTATAATAACATTTACAATTGGATTATGATAAGTAAAGTAAGACGAAATGTTTGATTATTTTTCTCGCTCTGTCTCTTTTTATTCCCCCTCCCGAGGAGCGTTGAACGTTTAACGCAACAGTGCTTTCATACCCCCTCCATGGTAGCGTTAAACGTTTAACGCAACCTTATTGGAAGTCGCATTAGAAGTTTCACTTAAAAAAAAAACCGACTTGATTCGAATTTTTTGTACTATATTTGTAAATTATTATATTACCTCTTCTTAATATAGGGTCAGGTTATTTTGAATACATTAAAGTTGAAAAAATATTATATTTCAATATTCTAAAGCGCAAATTCAAACTTATTCAATTATACACCAGTTCGTTTATTATTCGAAACATGCGCAAAATTTGCAAACTTTTATATTATCTGTCCAATAATAATAGACTTTGCACGATTTAACCACTGTTTTACCTTGAAAAGTGAATCCCACGAGTTTGGGCAACACTATAACTCTCTTGCGTAATTAATTCCGAATAAGAGGTAATTTAGTTGGATTGTACAAATTACGTCAGTCTTACTTTAGTAGCGCTGAAACGTCGGTTGAATTCTTTAAGAGTTGTACTTTATTCGGATGTCGGAATCCGTGAAACAGGAAAATCGACTCAGCGGATAATTCGTCTCAGGGACCGTTCGATCGGCCTAATTCGGGGTGATTTCGTTCGGCTAATGGACGTAATGTTTCACCTGAGTGACTCTGCAGTTCGATTCGTTCGGCAATTTACGACGTTCGTATGCGACGACGTAAAAACATACCAATTGTAACTTCAGAGAACATGATTTGAACGTCAAATTTATACTCAGTTTGGACTTAGTTAGTTACAGTTACTAAATCACGTACTTTAGAGATTTTGGTGAAGGAAGACATCAGGCACGGTTTTTCATAACACACGCTTGCAAAGCTATAACTTTCAAATTGAAAAACTCTCATGAGCAACCTATAGATATACGATATCTATATTATAATTATATCTATACTAGATGACCCGTGCTCACTTCGTTGAGCGGTGATAGGCATTATCAAGCTACAACTTTTCTCTGGAACTTAATCATATATCTCTCATCGTTAAGGCAGCGTTCGTAAGAAACGTTTTTGTTCGAACATTTTTTCTCCGACTCCCCAGATATTAATTTAATAGCTTCTGCCCGGGACTTCGTACGCGTGGAATAGTTATTTTGGGCTAAGTCGCAGCGGAAGCTCTTAAAAGGAAAAAACCTCGATTTTAAAACATTCTTCATTGTTGCTACGCATATTGTGATGATATATAGATATATAACGTGATGATATATAGCCTATGACAATCACAAATAATGTGGCTTTCTATTGATAAAAGAATTGGTTTAGTGGTTTCTAAGATTACCTCCTACAACGTCACAAACTCACAAACTTTACCTCTTTATAATATTATAGTATATATTATCTCTATACCTATATATATTCAGCAACTACCCATAGGAGTTAGCTATTTTTAAGTTTCTCAATTTCAGATATTCCAACCTATATTGTTGTACAAATAGATTTTCATTGTACTACGGGTCATTAAAAGGGTTATTTATTAACATACGAAAAATTCTTGTACGAAATCCCAATGGGCATAATTCGACGTCGGTCCTGTCCGTTCCGGATGTGAGAGAGAATACGTAATGACGTCCGATGGTCACATTTGTAATTTTATTACCATAGAGCCATTCTTGTTATGTTAATTCTAATGGCTCCGAGATTGCTATGGTGAATATTGTCGGAATATTGCACAGCGTACCATGAGATAAAACCTTATAATAATTACACGGAAAATTAAGAAATATAATTATGTCAAAACAATTTCAATATCTTTATATACTTTTTCAGTAAATTTGTTTCTCACTGAACTCTCCTAAAACTATTCTGTTTTTTTTTGTGTATGTGTTTGAGTAGCTCTTTCGATACTTTTGACTTACATTTGGACCTGGCAAGTAATGTTTCAATCTGACTCTAGGTTTTTTATTGATGTTATACTTCTTTTGGCGCATTATAGAAAAATTATGAGAGTAAATTTTTACGATGATCGCACACACCGTCGTGAAAAACTGACACCCTGAAATTATTACGATGCGCGCGCACATTGTCACGAAAAACCGACCACCTGTAGTTAGCTATAGTCAACATTTTGTTTCTTTGTATTTGTTGTTTATATTTCTTTGTATTAACACTTTCAATGTATAAAATACCTTTTTTTCTATTGTTAGTGTCGTTTTTTATACAAACGTAGAATAAGGCGAAAGATAACATTTTTGAAAAGATTTTTATCTGGTTACGCCAAAGAAGTATAAGTTTTAACGCATGTATATGTAAACACACACTTTTTATTGTATTTTAAGGACAATGCGGTCTCTTTCATGCATGTTAGTATTATATAAATTAACTTCTTTACTTATTTAATACGCTATCGATTGGAAAAGTTAATGCTAAAAAGCATGCTCTACCAATATTTTACTGTACAAGAATAGTGTATACAGCGTGTGTAAAATACTTAATAAGTCTACATAATCATATTTTTGAATAAAACCTACTTAGTAAGTGCTTGAAAGTAAGATCATAATTAACTGATTTGATTAATATAACATCTGATTGTAATTTTTTTTGTTCGAATTTAAAATATTTACGTACTGTTATTAATAAAAAAATACAAAGATCCGACTACAAAACCTTTTTTAATTACACCTATATTGTTACTCCAACAATGAAAACCAATCAAACGAACAAAAATGCATATATTATTACACTAAAAACACATTACCGTCTTTTTACGCAGGCTTACATTATGGTTAAAAATACTACATTATAAAGGAAGCAAAGCTTCAAACCGAAAATCATACAAATATTCACGTAGTGGCCCCGTCTGGTGGGAAAACACAGAACTATCGATTTCTCGGCGTTCGAAATCACCAATACGTGGCCAGGCGTGGTTATTAAGCCCTTGCTGCCCTCGGGAATAGACCGTTCCCTTCCAGTTGACATTTATACGCTGGTATAATTATAAAAATATACTATATATATACAGGATCCCATCCTGGTATTATCGTCATAGTTTAATAAATATAATAAAATTATAAAGGTTAATAAATTGTTATTTTTTTTATTTATTTTAACGTGCTCATTTCTGGAACTATCAGTCAGATTTAAAAAAAACTGGATGTATAGTAAATACAGACGATAGAACTGACTTTTTGTATTATAGGGAAGCGTTTTATTTATTCATCAATCACATAGACTGTGAACGCAACGCCGCCTGAACACAGTACACGCAACCACGAACAACTAGAAAGATAGAAAGTTAGAAGAGCGTATGTCTCACTGTTCTTATCCGAAAGATTCGTATCCGATTCAATATCCGAAGGCAAACGAGACACAGCTCTCACTTTACCTAACACAGTGTTTACATCCACCACTTTTGATCACACAAAAAGGCTGCGGATCATAATTTCACAACGCCCATAAGAAATGATATTTAAAAAAAACTTTTTGTGTTTTGTACCTACAGGTTACGAGTATAAACATTACAGGCTCTAATACAATGACCCTTAGAAGCAGAGAAATTGCCATAAGTGTTTATCAAAAAGTAGATTAAGAGAAAACGAAAGTGGCGAATGGGCCGTGTTAACCAAGGGAGTGTGGTGGCACTGGACACTCCCATTGCACTGAAATAGCCACCTGGGAGAAGACTCGAGTGTACTAAGTTGTTATTCTTCGTAGTAAGAGGTCCAGTAACCAAGGCAGAATTGACTGTTGGGGTGATGTAGTGGATATTCGAATAAAACAGCGTCACCCTGCAAAAGTGATGGATGATACACCGTGAGGTTTTAGTCGTCAGGAGTCCGAAACTAACCTCTCTTTGGTTGGCCATGTATAATTTCCCCACGAAAGGGGCTATGCAACGCGGCACCACATATTAACGTTACCCGAGAAGAATGGAGCATTATCGGGAAACGAACTGTGAATGCCTATGTCGATTAGGTACCATGCAGAATACTTCAGTTGCATGATCGATTTTCTGTGCAACAGTCTTTCTTTAAACGGAAATTGTTTCAGATTACCTCCTTATGTTAACAGTAATTTATAATTTAAAAATAATGCGAGTGAAATCGCTATGCGCTAGTCACGCTTAGTTTTAGTTTCGTTTCATACTCGCATAAATTCTGTTTTATATTATAGTCGTTAAATAAATACCATGGGACAGTTCAAATGAAAATACTATTAGCGTAATTTTGTTTTTAACTCTGTATATATTTTAAAACAATGGAACATAGAGAAAGAAGTTTGTGTAAACGCATCAACCTTATTGGTAATGCTGAAAAATTGGCGGTTGATGTTTTAAATAAAAAAGAAATGGAGTTTTTGGCGGGATCTTGGTCTATCTTGTAGTGGATTTTATTTTGTATTCATAATCTTGTGTTACTTGACTCTATATTGTGTAGAATTGGTGATGTTTTATGTAATATAGTTTGTTTATTGTGCATAAGTGAAGTGTCAGATTTTAAAAAAACTGGATATATCGTAAATACAGACGATAGAACTGAAATTTTGGTATTATAGGGAAGCGTTTTATTTATTCATCAATCACATAGACTGTGAACGCAACGCCGCCTGAACACTGTACACGCAACCACGAACAACTAGAAAGTTAGAAGAGCGTATGTCTCACTGTTCTTATCCGAAAGATTCGTATCCGATTCAATATCCGAAGGCAAGCGAGACACAGCTATCACTTTAGCTGACACAGTGTTTACCACCACTGTCCACCACTTTTGATCACACAAAAAGGCTGCAGATCATAATTTCACAACGCCCATAAGAAGTTATATTAAAAAAAACTTTTTGTGTTTTGTGGCTACAGGTTACGAGTATAAACATTACAGGCTTCTAATACAATGACTTTTAGAAGCAGAGAAATTGCCATAAGTGTTTGCCAAAAAGTAGGTTAAGAGAAAACGAAAGTGGCGAATGGGCTGTGTTAACCAAGGGAGTGTGGTGGTACACTCCCATTGCACTGAAATAGCCATCTGGGAGAAGACTCGAGTGTACTAAGTTGTTATTATTCATAGGAGGAGGTCCAGTAACCAAGGCTGAATTGACTATTGGGGTGATGTAGTGAATATTCGAATAAAACAGCGTCACCCTGCAAAAGCGATGGATGTACCATACACCGTGAGGTTATAGTCGTTAGGAGTCCGAAACTAACCTCTCTTTGGTTGGCCATGTAGAGTTTCCCCACGAAAGGGGCTATGCAACGCGGCACCGCATATTAATGTTACCCGAGAAGAATGGAGCATTATCGGGAAACGAACTGTGAATGCCTATGTCGATGAGGTGCCATGCAGAATACTTCAGTTGCATGATCGATTTTCTGTGCAACAGTCTTTCTTTAAACGGAAATTGTTTCAGATTACCTCCTTATGATAACAGTAATTTATAATTTAAAAATATTGCGAGTGAAATCGCTATTCGCTAGTCACGCTTAGTTTCAGTTTAGTTTAGTTTCGTTTCATACTCGCATAAATTCTGTTTTATATTATAGTCGTTAAATAAATACCATGGGACAGTTCAAATGAAAATACTATTAGCGTAATTTTGTTTTTAACTCTGTATATATTTTAAAACAATGGAACATAGAGAAAGAAGTTTGTGTAAACGCATCAACCTCATTGGTAATGCTGAAAAATTGGCGGTTGATGTTTTCAATAAAAAAAGAATGGAGTTTTTGGCGGGATTTTGGTCTGTCTTGTAGTGGATTTTATTTTGTATTCATAATCTTGTGTTACTTGACTCTATATTGTGTAGAATTGGTGATGTTTTATGTAATATAGTTTGTTTATTGTGCATAAGTGAAGTGAATGGAAAATAATACCACGGACCGTGAATTCTGAGATGCCACAAAACCTCCATGGAAAGTTCTAACAAGATGGCCACCATCTTAACTCATCATAAACTTGACAATGGCAGTAATAGTCTACTAGAAGACTGGTTGCCAAAAATAAAGTAAGAAGGAATAATACAAATTTGATCGTAAAAAGTGTGAAAATTTTAGTTATATATCATATCTATTTATCTGAAATGACTTTTTACTAGATTTTACCATTTTTGCCTTGCGAAAAGTAAACATATATAGTAGATCATCGATGTTATATTGTAAAGCAATGTGTATGTTTACTATTCCCAAAGGTATTCGAAGTAGAAAACTTTCATCGCATCCAAATTATTTACATCAGAAAGGGAGCGTTGCACACTGCTTGTTTCAAGACAAGGACACTTTGGACTGTCGTAAAAACAATTCTTAAGATTTTTGAATGCAAATCTTATAAGAGTGTATGCGAAAACTCTCTCGTTGAGAGTAAAATCTGACAAAGTTTGTTTGAATAAAACATTCATGTAATGTTTAAGGACTCGTGTATATTTGGAATGTAACGTAAATGTATATAAGACTGTGTATTTGAAAATACTATGTCTTCAAAAGAAAACACGTGTTAATATTTCAGAATCCACAATAATTAAAAAAATTCCAACAAACTTTATTAGTTATTTACCTTTAATTATAAACTGGATATTACCGGCGACTTCGTTCTCGTTTATTGTACTGTTTATTAATAAGTGAAACTTCAGCTGTATCTTTATGAATAAAAAATCGAATCGCTGAATGTATGTAAATGCATCACTCCCGAATGGCTGTATCTACTTGGTTAATTATTTTTCTTATGTGCGCAATTGTTAGTACAAGTATTGTACCAAGAGAGATGTTTGAAAAATCCTACGGCAAAGTGACCGATTTCGGTTAAATAATCACCATATTAAAAAAATAGTGCGTGAAGTACCCCCGCGCGGAAGTATTGAAACTTCGTGATGTGGAAATGAAAATAGGAAGCGGTAGAAATTGATTTTCAATGAAATCATATTGTTTCTTTAAGACAAACTTTATTAACATTGCTTACAATTCACAATCGATCACATCTTTTAATTATCATTTTCGAGTGGAGAAATATCCAAATCTATAACATTTACAATGGGATTATGATAACTAAACTATGGTACGAAATTTTTGAGTTCTATTTTTTCGATATTTCTTGCAAAAACTGCATCAAGGAAAATCGGACGCTACTCGTTGCTAACGCTCGCGCTGGCCTGTAACAGGTATACTAAGCGCATGCGTTCGAGTGCCACGCATTCACTCTCGCTCTGTCTCTTACTGTTTAGTTATTAATAAGTGGAACTTCAGTTGTATCTATATGAATAAAAAATCGAATCGCTGAATGTGTGTAAGTACATCACTCCAGAACGGCTGTATCTACTTGGTTAATTATTTTTCTTGTGTGCGCAATTTTTAGTACAAGTATTATACCAAGAGAGATGTTTGAAAAATCCTACGGCAAAGTGACCAATTTGTCGAATCGCTGAATGTATGTAAATGCATCACTCCCGAATGGCTGTATCTACTTGGTTAATTATTTTTCTTATGTGCGCAATTGTTAGTACAAGTATTGTACCAAGAGAGATGTTTGAAAAATCCTACGGCAAAGTGACCGATTTCGGTTAAATAATCACCATATTAAAAAAATAGTGCGTGAAGTACCCCCGCGCGGAAGTATTGAAACTTCGTGATGTGGAAATGAAAATAGGAAGCGGTAGAAATTGATTTTCAATGAAATCATATTGTTTCTTTAAGACAAACTTTATTAACATTGCTTACAATTCACAATCGATCACATCTTTTAATTATCATTTTCGAGTGGAGAAATATCCAAATCTATAACATTTACAATGGGATTATGATAACTAAACTATGGTACGAAATTTTTGAGTTCTATTTTTTCGATATTTCTTGCAAAAACTGCATCAAGGAAAATCGGACGCTACTCGTTGCTAACGCTCGCGCTGGCCTGTAACAGGTATACTAAGCGCATGCGTTCGAGTGCCACGCATTCACTCTCGCTCTGTCTCTTACTGTTCCCCTTTAGCTTTAAACGTTTAACGCAACCTTGTTGAAAGTCGCATTAGAAGTTTCACTTTAAAAATATGAATGAGTGAGTGTAACAGAAGACATTAGAGAGATCTTTAAAAATATTGACATTCAATTATTCAGTTGTCATTTTATTTCACATTGCTATACTGTAAAGGAACGAGTTGGTCTCATTTTCTTAATTATTACTCCCGTGCGAAGCTGGTGGTGGGACGTTTATCTATAAAAATAATAAAAAATTTGATTTATCGCCTTAAAAATCAGTTATTAAAATTATATAATAATATGCGCAGTACAAAAATTTGGGAAAAATTATTCACTATATAAAAATATGAATGAGTGAGTGAAACGGAAGACATTAGGGAGATCGTTAAAAATATTGACAGAGTTGACATTCAATTTTTCAGTTGTCATGTTATATCATAACATTGCTATACTGTAAAGAAACGATTTGTTCTCATTCTCTTAATTATTACTTCCGTGGCTATGGTTTCCACCACGCTTATCTATAAACAAAATTGAAATTTTCATTTATTGTCTTAAAAATCAGTTATAAAATTATATAATAATATGCGCAGTACAAAGGTTAAAAGTCCTGTTAACTAAATTCAAATATATATTTGACACAGGCTCCACTAATCAAAGTTAGAAAATGAACAGAGTGCGGCCGAGCAATGCATGTTTCATGAAATGAAGGGATCGTCGGCAACAACTCAAATTTAGAGGGTCCCTTGGTAAATCTTGTGAGATATAATATTAATACGAGAGTTTATAATAAATGTTACAAGAAATGTAGGATTACATGATGTTCGCAGATTTTTTTAACTTACATTGCAGTTATTTCAAATATATACAAACCGGTCTTGGTTTTATTTTTTTTGAATTTTTAAATCTAGTAGTCTTTAATTCAGACGTAATATATTTTAATGTTTCTTATTTTTTATACTTCATGGATAAGTACAGGCCTTTGGTTAGTTGTAGAAGCTTGCAAGATTTTTTCAAACCTCTGTGCTCTTTATATTCAAAACGAAAGATCTCCCTCACAATCTGCTGTAAAATAGTTACGTATGTATGTAGTTAGTTAGTAGTGGAGTTATGTAGTATGGGGGATAAATAGTGAAATCCTTATTTATACATATTGTCAATATTGCTATGTTCACATGACAAACGTGTGACACGCGTTTTGATAACGCGCGTTTACAACTACACACGAGTTTTTGGCGGGATCTTGAAATGCCATGTAGTGGTCTTTATATTTTATCCATAATATTGTGTTATTTGGCTCTATATTGGGTAATGTTGGTGGTGCTTTATGTAATATAATTTGGTTTATGTGCAAAAGTGACATATCGGGAATAATACCACGGAGCATGGATTCTGACTTGCCACAAAAAATCCCTGGAAAGTTCTAACAAGATGGCCACCATCTTGTTAGTTCATTGAAATTATATCAAGAAACTTGTAATATCGTTACTTGACAATGGCAGTAATAGTCTACTAAAAGATTGGTTGCTAAAAATAACATACTATTATTATATTATTTATCCCTTTAAAAAAACAATGAACTATGGTCGAATGTCGACCACTGGACGCCCACTACTAATATTTAATTATTACGTTATTCTCATACCTATGTGACAAAGCATCGACTACTTATTGCGCGAAAATGTAACCGCAAATAACCTGATAAAGACGCTTAAAAACGTTCACACACCTTAGGTCGCAGGGTTAATCTTTGGATCTGACAGACTGACCTTTTTTTGATGAGCATATTTGTCAGTTATCAGTCTGGGTGTTAAATCCTTATTAATACTATATAAATGCGGGTTTGTTTGTTACGCTTTCAAGTTTTAACTACTTAACCAATCACATGATACTTTGCATAATATTCAAAACGAAAGATCTCCCTCACAATCTGCTGTAAAATAGTTACGTATGTATGTAGTTAGTTAGTAGTGGAGTTATGTAGTATGGGGGATAAATAGTGAAATCCTTATTTATACATATTGTCAATATTGCTATGTTCACATGACAAACGTGTGACACGCGTTTTGATAACGCGCGTTTACAACTACACGCGAGTTTTTGGCGGGATCTTGAAATGCCATGTAGTGGTCTTTATATTTTATCCATAATATTGTGTTATTTGGCTCTATATTGGGTAATGTTGGTGGTGCTTTATGTAATATAATTTGGTTTATGTGCAAAAGTGACATATCGGGAATAATACCACGGAGCATGGATTCTGACTTGCCACAAAAAATCCCTGGAAAGTTCTAACAAGATGGCCACCATCTTGTTAGTTCATTGAAATTATATCAAGAAACTTGTAATATCG
>MU159753.1:0-12948 GCA_015888305.1 Antheraea pernyi
AGAGGAATTTACTTATAGTGGTTTGCTATCAGGCCGATGGTATCCCAGTAGATAAGACCGCGTCTTACATAATAGACCTACGCATCCAGATATCCCTCATCAAAATCAAGCAAAGACACCCAACCCCCACCCCGACGAGACAGAGTGACCATTTAAGAAATTAAGCACATACCTTCCTAGGTTCCTCCATGCTGAACGAATTCGACCTTATCATCGACTTCTTTATCAGCCTGGAAGCGATGGTCTCGGCTTCGGACTCCGGCGAGCTTTCGCGTCCAGCGTACCCGCCCAGTTTCGAGGCGTCGTCGGGCAGAGCGACGTAGTAGAGAAAATTCGACAGACCTCCGCTAGAGAACACGAAAAAGAACATACTAGAAAGCGGATCCAATGTTATTCTCATAGTCTTAGTCTTAATGGTGGTAGAGCCACGCTGAAACTATTACTGGTGTCAGCATGAATGGGTCAGCTCGCCCGGGGTAGTACCACCCTCTCATAGAAAACCGACATGAAGTAACAGTGCACGCATTGTTGCGTTTCGTTCGGTCAGTGAGAGCGCCGGAGGCCCACATCCCCTCCCCTCTCCCTTTTCCCCCCAAGGGTGGCAACGCACTTGCGACTCCTCTGGTGTTGTTAGTGTCCATGGACGGTGGTGATCACTTAATATCAGGTGACCCACCTGTTCGTTTGCCACATATGACATAAAAAAAAGAGAAGGTTCACACCTCACACAATCACCAATGACCTCGACATGCTCGTTACGTATTGCGCTTGCGTCAGACTATCGACGTGTAATATAGCGGCCTGTGTACATGTTATATTGATATTCTGTATTGAGCTTGTGCAGGTCATATGTTAGACTGATTAATAAACTGTATAAAAATGTATATAATTATTGCTCGGAGTGCTAATAGATGTTAAAACCATACTAATATTAATAATTTCAATTCATTTAATGTTTCCCTTATCAAACTGAAATAGTTTAGAATATTATCCGATACAAAATATATATAAGGGTTGTTGAGGTATGTATGCTTGGTACACATATATGTTTCAACAACTCATATATGTATGAATAGTTAGCTTAGCTTGGGTTGGCTCAGATAGGTCGCGAATTGCATGTATCAGGCAACAGCCAAAGCCGAGGTGTGCCGCGCACCCTTGAGCTATTTGTCAAAATAAAATCGGCTGAGTGCCTTAAGCGCTCGTCTTAGTAGTCCGGTGAAGCTGTTAAGACCTTGCTGGGTCAATAGCGTAGTCAGTTCGAAAAAAAAAAACAATCAATTCATTTAAAAAGTTAAAAGATAAGTTATTTCATTGTTTTGACTTTTCACATCTATCGGGAGTCCTTATGACTGTCATGTTTTGTTTTTGCGGACATGCAGTCTTATTTGAAAAAAAAATGATGCGCAGGTTATGAACAAATTAACTAATACAGCGTGCCTCGAAAAACACATTTATCAATTAGAACTAAGTACAATCGTAAAGGCCGTCGGAAAACTACCAGAAGTTACTGATAAGTCACGTATGTAAACTGCGTACTTATGATCCGATAACGCACAAGCTCAGTTCAAATAAACAACAGGTAAATGCCTATACGGAGGCAAAATATTACAAAAAAAAAACCGTGATTATTAGCAAAATGATATAAATTGCGCACAGGTCGCGACCATCTGTCCATGACCACCTCGTACATAGGGGTTTAGGGTAGTTACAAAAAAAAATGAGCCGTCACGGGACGCCTGGCAGATGTGAAACATCGTAATCGTTAGAATCGAACGAGTCTTAAATTCTCGAATTCTCAAATTCTACTATAGGTATGCGGGCTCAGTGCGGCAAGAGAGGCAGTCACACACTCGCCACGGCAACAAGGTTTACCTATAGATGTTTGACATGAAAAACATAAACTTGCATTATTTTGATGACAATGGTTTGGTCATTGTGCACAATTTCAGAGAATTCTAGGACGCGAAAGCTCCGTCCAAAGAAACAACAGGTATTAAGTGCGTATACAAAGTTAAAACATTAGATTCGAAGCCAAAAATAAATCAAAACGAATCGTGATTATTAACAAACTGATATAAATTGCGAGTTTTTGGCGCTACATGGGCTACGACTAGGGTTCCCACCTTTTTTTTAGCAGTTAAGGTACAATGGTTATTACAGGTAAGAATAAATCTATACTAATATTATAAAGAGGTAAAGTTTGTGAGTTTGTGACGTTGTAGGGGGTAATCTCAGGAAGTACTAAACCGATTTTCAAATTTTCAAATATTTTTACCAATAGAAAGCCACGTTATCTGTGAATGTCATAGGCTATATATCATCACGCTAAGACCAATAGGAGCGGAGCAACAATGAAGAATGATTTAAAATCAGGGTTTTTTTCCTTTTGAGAGAGATATATGATTGAGTTCTAGAAAAAAGTTGTAGCTTGATAATGCCTATTACCGCCCAACGAAGTGGGCACGGGTCAGCTAGTAGTAGATACAGTAGGTCCTCGATAAGGTAAAAACATCTATAACATCAAAAAATAATCTGTTCCCTTCCCCTCAGAGGCTAAAACCCCTATAACTTCCACTAATACGGTGTTATTACAGAAAAAGTTAAATACGTATTGAATCCTCGCTTTAAAAAGGACTCGTAGTAAATGCACCGCGGTCGCTGAATGTTCGCCATCTTGCTCTTTTGTCTCGCTTTGGTAACGTTAGGTTAGACTTGTGAAAATGGATAACGCGAACTTGCCTCGGGCGAGCGCGGTGCATTTATTACGAAGCGTTTTTAAACCAAGTATTTAATACGTATTTCATTTTTTTTGTAATAACACGGATAATGTCAGCCCTCAGTTATTTAAAGACATGTTTCGATGAACTCTGTAACATAAATTGTTTGCCAATTAGTCATTTCGAATGAATGTACAAAACATGTTCTCGAAATGTATTGCTTGCATGTGTTTACAGTTAAGTTGTTAACACAAACAATAACTATATAATCATCTATTGTTTCTTTGAAATCCCTGAAAGCTGGATTTGGTTACGATAGCGGCTTACGTGTATGAGTAGGTGGTAGAGCCACGCTGAAGCTATCACCGGTTTCAGCATGAATGGGTCGACTCACCCGGGGTAGTACCACCCTCTCACAGAAAACCGACGTGAAGTAACAGTGCTTGCATTGTTGCGTTTCGTTCGGTCAGTGAGAGCGCCGGAGACCCACCTCCCCATCCACTTTCTCCTTCCCTTTCCCTTCCTCCTCCCAACACAGGCTGGCAACGCACTTGCGACTCCCCTGGTGTTGCAAGTGTCTATGGACGGTGGTGATCACTTACATCAGGTGACCCACCTGTTCGTGTGGCTCCTATGATATAAAAAAAAATTATTAGTTGTTGATCACTGTCCAGAAGGCTGTGAAAGTTACCTAAGTTCTGAGTTCAAAACGAAAATTAACATATGCTGATAAATTAAAAGCGGTGAAAGCGGTGAAAATTGGATTAAAAAAGGAAACATGCTGCGGTTCAGTTTGGAATACACGAAAGTACATGATCGCCTATAATTAAAAAAGAAGCTGTAGCCTTGAAGAAACGAGAATTTGGTGAAAGTATTTTACGTAAAAGACGAAAACTTTCTGAATTCCCTATTTTGGAACAATGTTTATTTACGTGGTTCAAACAGTCCAAATCAAAACATCAGTGTCACAGACCCATTTTGCAAAGCAAATCGCAATTTTAAAGCTGCAATGGCTGGTTAGAGACTGCATGATTTGGCCTCAAGAAAGAATGCGGCAAAAGTGCGAGTGTAACATAAATCCTTGATAAGTTAAAAACTCTATAAATCAAAATATTTTGTTCAGTGCGGGATAACGTCCGCCGGTCCCCGCTAGTCTAAGAGCCTGTCCAGATCAGGCGTTTTACGCGTGAGTCGACTAGCGCGTACTCGAAATACTAGATATTTACACATATTCCGTCCAGACGGTGCGGCGCGTTTCCTAACTCGCGTGTAAAACGCGTGCAATGAGCGAGACTCTAGACTCGAGCGCCGCGCACCTCAAAATACTCAGGCCCCATTGCTGCGTCCAGTAATACGCGCGAGGCAGTGGCGAGTCGACATAGTTGTCAGTCGTCTATCCGTACGTATCCCAGCGTATTTGACGTTTCCTAGGGTAGAAACGCGCGTAAAACGCGGTATCTGGACGCAACATATTTTGAAGCGCGCGAGTAGACTCGTGCGTAAATCGCCTCATTTGGACAGGCTCTAACTATGGTATAATATGGTTCCGCAAACAAATCTTTTCACGTTTTTATTAATAAAGAAAACCTTAATGTATTATAAACATTAATTTCCTTATTTACAACACAACACCGTATTTATATTTTTCAACATTCGACATTATATATTTATATCCTGTCTGATTATGCGTATACATATATAGGATCGCTTTCCAACACAACTATCACCTCCGGCAAAATCGCGTCACTGCTTAACGTGAAACAACGCAGCATTTGATTATATTCTTGTCGAAAATAGACCGACATTACACGTCACTATTGTAACGTGTCAAAACGGCCATTTTAGCGTGCCGTTATTATAGACACACGTGGTCATCGGTGCGGACGCGATGGTTTGTTGTTTGGACACCGATTTTTCGGTAGACTGCCCTGACTGGTGTCCCGATTTAGAACTCTAAAAATATCCAGTAACATTACTGAATATTATGAACAATATATACGTTTCTATTACGACCTACTTTCTAATATATTTATAATTATATGCTTATATTACAAGATTGTTTAAGTAGGTTATTCGCTCTGTGGTCACAATACGTGTAAATTGAAAAACTACATTTTATGTACGTACTAATTTCTACACGCGGCTTCCCTCACGTTAACCTAGATTTTTAGAACACAGCCCATGTTTCTCGTTGACATTGTAGCGTTCTGTAGGTGAATGATTTTTACAATTGGTTAAGTTTTCTGACATGATAAGGCCTTATGAATCGATTCCGTCCGACTGCACACAAGCATGATTCATCGTAACGTTCCGGCTGAGAGTTCGGTGCAAGCGAGAGCGCCAAACAAGCGATAGAGAGGCGCGATGGGCCTAAGCGTTCCGACTTGTGACGCCTCTGCCTCTCTTTCACTCTATCGGCCGATGCGCCTTTTCTCATGGCGTTATCAGGTAAAATTATCCGTCCGTAAATCGACTTTACAGACAACCAAGTTTTTAAGTTTATCCATTACCAATAGAAGCTCAAATCTTTTTTGCATATTTATATTTCACTTTTTCATATTGATTCTATTTTATTTTTCAAGTGTTTATCTATATTTACAGACAAAAGAGCATAACGCTTCATCCTTACGTGATGATTTCTGTCATACAACGTTAAAATTAAATACGAATCGTAAAAACTAACCTGATACGTCTAAACTCCAGCTCAGTTGGGTTGACACTCTTCCAAGCACCATGAAGATAATTCCTGCATATTCTGCCGGCGACCTCGCGCATCTCTGCTTCGGTCCCACACATTTGAAGTTTCTGAAGCAGAGAAAATAATATTCATTTTTTTTATTCCGATAATTTGTCACTATCGTTACATAGTATAAAACAAAGTCCTCTACCGCGTCTGTCTGGTCGCGATAAACTCAAAAACTACCGAACGAATTTTCACGCAATGGATAGAGGGATTCACGAGGAAGGTTTTGGTATATAAGTAAAAGATTTTTTTTTATAATCACGGCGGAACAACGTCTGCCGGGCAGGCTAGTTGTAATATAAAGATTCCCATCGGGTCATATATATTATCTGATTGCCGACGAAGTACATATATTAGCTATCTATCTATACTAATATTATAAAGAGGTAGAGTTTGTGAATTTGTGAGTTTGTGACGTTGTAAGGGGTAATCTCAGGAACTACTGGTCCGATTTGGAAAATTCTTTCAGTGTTATATAGCTCCATTATCAGGGAAGTTTATAGGCAATATATCATCACGCTAAGACCCATAGGAGCGGAGCAGCAATGAATAATGTTGCAAAATCGAGGTATTTTTTTCCTTTCCAGAGCTTCCGCTGCGTTTTAGCGCAAAATAACTATTCCACGCTTACGTATTAACGCCCAACGAAGTGGGCACGGGTCGGCTAGTACATATATAAATCTAACGTGTCTGTTAAATCTTTGTGAAAAAAAATCTTACAGGTGTCTTGGAATAAGTAATAAAAGACATTTCAACAATTTTTTAGACATCACTATCGTTCAGATTTCGATCCACTCTATAATAGCTTTATGACACCAAAACCCCCTTGATATAGCGATTTAACTTACAGTCCAGTAAATCGGTAATATGCTTTGAGACTTTATTGTAAGAAAGGTAAGAAAAATAGGACGACCAGTTTGTCACACCTGTATGCGAACGCGATACAAATAAACAAAGAATGAGTCATTGATCCTCGCGAACTTTGTTGAATCGTTGGTATAATGACGTCAGCATTCTAGAGTTTTCCACCCTCAACTATTGAAAGCTATATAGCGGTGCGTCAGATCGCAGGTCTATTCTAGACCGCGAATTAAAAAGTGATCTTCATCACTATCAGGTGACTGTTTAGACACTCGCAGTATCTAACACTCTGAGACCTTGCTGATGATCATTTATTCGATGATTTTATAGTGATAACGATTTTTTTGACCTGTGTGTTTCAGCAGTTGTTGCAAATGAATACCATGCTTATTTAAGTTAATTTTTGTTCTAAGATTTTCAAAAGTATAGCTACAAACGTGTAAATAAAATAATAAACAATGGACAATGGACGACCCGGAGTTTCGATAGTAAAACGGGCAATGAACCCTTTTATTTTGTTCCTGACGTTCCCTTTCAAATGAAAGTGAAATCACCCGACGGTCATTAACAAAAAACTGATTGGATATGAAATTATACACGCTACTGATACCAAAAATGCAATTTTTAACATTTTTGTCGGTCTGTCCGTTTGTGCCGGGTAATTTCCGAAACGGGTGGACCGATTTTGACGGGAATTTTACTGGCAGATAGCTGAAATTACAGCGGGTTAATTAGGCTATTCTAAATTAGACTAGCTCTTAACGGCGGCTTAGTACGCAATGCTATCTCAAAAACAGTTCGACTGATTTTTACGAGACTTCTACCCGCAGATAGCGAACATTATAAAAAGTAATTTAGTTTATTTTAATTTAGATTAGCTGTTAACCGTAGCTTCGTCCGCAGTGCTATCTCCAAAACGGTTGGACCTATTTTCACGGGAGTTTTAGGGGCAGATAACTGACCTTATTGGAAGTAATTTAGGTTATTCTATTTTAGACTAGCTGTTACTCGCGACTTCGTCCGCATGAAATTTAGCAAAATTTTGTTGTTCACTGTAAACATACACGTGTGTATCTGTATCTATATACGTAATTTTAATTATATTGTCTTTTTGATCATTTTCTTTTATTTACCGAGCTTTCGTCTAAATGACTTAGTAACCATAGTAATTTAGAGGTTCAGCCTTTGGTCAATGTCTGTAGATGTAATGAAACAAAGATCACTTTTTAGTCTTTAATGAAGAGACGCGTGTTACATGTGTGCCGGCCGAGACTGAACTGCTCGCCGGTACATAATAATGCAATTCAACAAAATACATAATTATGTCGCTACAGTAATATATAAGAAATATTGTATCATGTTCAATGAGCACTATTTAAAGTGTCAAATATTAAAAACTGCTTAGACAGATACAAAGTTTTATACCTTGATTTATATTTATGCAAGATTTCAAGACATCAGCTCATTCATTGTCTACAATTTAACATAATAATTATTAATAGTAATTTTGAAGATAGAAGGGGTAATAAATAAATATAAAATAAATAAATCTAATAAGATATTACACCATAAACGTATTAACAGAATCTGAACCTATATATTTATAATATGTAAATGTAAACAATATTATGACACTATATTCTTAGAAAAATCACAAACAGCGGCAAATCACGTCGACTTTTTTTTAAGTCGAGTCGAGAATAGCGTTTTGTTATTTTACGTTTCGAATTTTAAGTAGATTGTAAAATGACAAGAGCAAACAGTGTTCAATAAATATTATTTTTCAATAATAATTATGTTAAAATGTAGTTTTTAGCGATAATAATTTTAGTAAATATAAATATTAAATATACATATAATGTTTATCTTAAACATGACACTAAATATTTTAAACGCAGAAACAAAACGTACCTGAGGGACATTCTTAACTGGAGTTAGAAGATCCTATCTATCTGTGACCTTATCCGAGCTTGAGGGAATACTGTTATTGAAACACCAGTAATAGATAGATAAGAAGACACGATATATCTCAGATAGCTACTTACATTTAACTAGAGTTAGATTATTGAGACCGGCCGTAAGACCCACTTGAACCTACTATCCGGCAAATCGGTAATGTGTTTTGGGACTTTATTATAAAATTTAACACTATTACCTAAAAAACTGTTACTGGTCTTAGTAAGCCTAAAACATGGAGTGACCAGTTTGTTCTGGTTTCTGATATTTACATTATGTCGGTCTTTTACTAAATCCAGAATATCGCAAGTTTTTCCGGACGTACATCAAATTCTCAAGAATATATTGGGAGGGCAGAGTTAAAATTCCGAATTCCTGAAACTTAGTCCTTAATGATTCACGGGGCCCAAATTATAGATTGCTGGAACTGCCCGTTTTTGTAGTAGGAATATGGTGTCTACCTCAGTTGCGGCCCCCCACGACAAAATGCCATAAGACATTAAGCTAAGGAAGTAAGCGAAGTAGACCAACCTAACAATGGCAGGGGCGGTTCTCAGGTAAGTTAGCAGGACCGATCTCTGGCCGCCCTTACCATGCGGCGGATGGTACACCGTGGGGGTTTTAGTCCGTACGACTTGGACATAACCCACTCTCTCCCCCGTGGATTTCTCCAGGTTAATAAAAAACGTGCCTTACAATGTATTGACGCGGCAATAGGTTTTCTTCGATAATGACGTCACATTACAGTCATCAATGTTTTATTTGATCGCAATTATCATTAGGTGAACAAGCGTGATTTTTCCTGTACCAACCAGTAACAAAACTTAAAAAAAAAACATTTTACAACCATTTTCCTGTAACTTGAATGCTCTAATGCAAATAAACCGAGATAAAGTGAGACAGATAGAATCAAAACATCCGTTCGATGTATGAATGTACAATATGAAACAGGTAATGTTCTTTATATTACGCACCAATATTGGTGGCTTAATGATTCTGCAATGATTGGCGTTTTATTTTTACAATAACTCGAACTAATCAAAGAGTTACGTTAACATAAAACCTAGCATAAAAATGTCATATTATCTATTTGCTAGAATTATATCTATCATTCTTATCTCAATAGAACTCTACATGTCTATTACGTTTGTTATGGAGATAACCTCCCTGTGACGTTTTCGTAAATTCGTATCGATGATTACGTACGAAAGGGCCACATATAGAAAAAAAATTGAAACAGTTTAAAAGTTTATTTTTTAGATTAAACTTCAAAACGTAATCATATTAGATCATAGAAACTTGTCAAATTATGAAGGACATTAATATCCTCAAAAATATATATATATTCATCCTAAAGCAAAATACTAAGCCTTCAAACAAGTCTAAACATTTATGGTGACCTCTTCTTTAACTTGTAATGCGGTCAAGCTGTAAAGACCTTGCCAGGTCAAAAGAATAGTCAGTTCGAAAAAATAATAATTCTGTAACTATTACAAAGTCTCTTGTAAGTACCTAATGCCTCCAGTGTTCCAAAAAGATGGCCGCCATCTTGTTAGAACTGTCCAGTGAGTTTTGCTGATACCTCAGAATTCATACTCCGTGCTATTATCACCAATAAAGCAATGTTATGCAAGATGTCACTAATATGAATCAAAAATATAATAATACGAATAAACTACATTGCAGACTAAGGTAGCCTGCCATAAACAACATCCTCTCCACACGTTCATTCACTCCTCGTCTTTAGTATAATTTGTTCATTCATTCACAACGTTATCTGTTTCACATCGTTCACTCTCTACAAAAAAGTATCTACACACCCTATACATATTCACTTTTATTAATGAAGCAAAGGTCATACGCTCATAAATCCTACGACATAACAGACGGAATAATTCGAAATTAAATGAAAATAATGACCTCACTACGTAAACAGATAATTAATTTATTCAGTGAGGTGACAAATGGCGCGACAATTATCATGTTTCGTAATTAATCCAACAATACTACAAGCAATACGACTTATCAACGTCCGATAACTTATCAGCAATAATACACTTTTCGTATCTTGGCCTTGTGAAAATTCTTAGATTAAAAACATTGTATCCGTTTATTTTTATTTAGGTTTTTCTATTCCTATAAGTACAAGATAACCGAAGTTATTATACATAGTAAAATGGGATTAAAATAGAGGTACGTTCAGTATGCAACACTACACAAAGGGTCTGCATAAAAACTCTTCCGAATGACAAGTTAGCATACTGTTACAACTTCATTCAATGTATCGTAATTCGATAGTCTATGACAATGGTCGGTATAGGTCATCCAAAAGAGGCCAATATAAACTTTTTGGTGGTGTCTTGGAACTTATAATATTTTATTCATATCTTGTGTTATTTGGCTCTATATTATGTAATATTGGTGGTGTTTTACGTAATATAGTTTGGTTATTGTCTACAAATTGATCGGAAATAATATCACGGATATATTCTGACTTGCCACAAAAACTCCCTGGAAAGTTCTAACAAGAGGGCCACCATCTTGTTAGTTTATTAAAATGGCAGTAATAATCTACTAGAAGATTGGTTGCCAAAAATAAAGAAGAGCCCAGTATAAACAATACAAAAATTAAGCCTGTTCAAAGAGCCGTTTTGTAAACTTAAGCATGGCTTTAGTAGACATTTATATGAAAATAATTATGATTCAAAGTACACTTTCGAGCTTGCCCTTGCTTTTTTTTTCTCGAACTGAGACAGGGTCTTAACAGCTTCACCGGATTACTAAGGTTGGCGCTTGAGGCACTCAAACGATTTGGTTTTTAGGTAACATACACAAGGGCGCACGCGCACCTCGTCTTGGGCTGTTACCAGGAAAAAGTCGCGCTGACCTAGCTAACTATTCTAAGTTATTCATACATATATACATTTGTGAACCATACAATCGAAATTGCATAATTCACAAATGAATACGTGTATATCGGAATGAAGCTTGCCCTTGCTAAATATGTATTATTGCGAGCGAGCAACCATGTTATTCTTGCTTTTTTTTATTTAGTTATTTATAGTTATTTATTATAGTTATTTTTTATTGTAGCACGGCAAAGTGACTGTACTGTGCCTGATGGTAAGCATAGTACAATCCAAAAACAACGGCGACCACCGAGAGATACCTCCTCCGGCGGTCGTCGCTGTCATGCCGGCCTGCGTAAATGTCTCTTCACGTTACGCTTGAAGGACCCCATATTATAGGAAGGAGGGAACGCACTAGCCGGGAGATTGTTCCACAGCTTCACGGTACGGCAAAAATAAGATGTAGCGAATGTTTTAGTTCGTGCCCAGATAGGAGTTACCGTAAAACTGTGGCTCCGAAGACCAGCGCGCGTGGTTCAGTTGTGAAAAGGAGAGGAAGGGATTAATTTGAATAAATAATTAATTTCCAAAAATGTGCCTCTATTCTGTATGCTATCGTTTCGTAAACAAGTTCTCTCTTACAAGGCAAGTTAATAAATAATATACCGTATCTGCACTACATATTTTATGGAAGAGGTTCAGTGAAGGAGAGAAATAGCCGCAGTTTGCCGACTACTGGCCTATGGCAATGCACAAGTATTAAAATTTTAAAAACAAACCGATACAATTTTGAACAAGTGCCAACTTCACCGGCAAAGGTTTAGATTGAAAAGGTGCGCAGTAGTAAACTGGTTTGGAAATTTTCCTCATTGTAAACAAGTTCATGAATCATTTTATTTTCATTTACTTGATGGCCGTGACTTCACTTATCTGAATATTTGTAACGTTTCACGGGAACTAATTGCGTTATCTGTGGTTCCTGTCATCTACTTTTTTTAATTTACATTTTATTGTCTCTACTTAGACTTTATGTGAAAACGCTTATATATACTTAGCTCAAACCTTTCCTCAGATTTATTCCTATATTTATGTGAAGACTACCTTCGATAAACTATTTTCGTATTCTAAAGAAATGTCTAGAAAAATCTAGAAATCTCTACAAACATCATATATAACTTCGCAGAAACAGATAAGGTACCGCTTTGGGTCGTCATTTTCAGGAAAACGCACAAATGGAAACCTTGTACTTCTACCGTAAATAAAGAAACAAGTTCTAAGAATAGCATGCCTCGACGCTTCCTTCTTTTTCAAACGTTATGTTACTGTTAGTAAATCACTCCGGAAATTTCAACCCCCCCATTTGTATGCAATATATAAAAGAGTCGCAGTGCGAGCGAAGACAGTGTATGCTTGTAGGCATGTATGCTTGGTACACATATATATTTCACTAACTCATATAAGTATATGTAGTAGGGTGGTTCATTTCCGCATTTTTTTTTTCGTTCTTCTTGCAAAATATTAATCTACATATAGAAAAAAAATTCTCACCAAGTTTGAGCTCTTAATATTAATTTTAAGTACTTACAATTTAAATTTAAAGTTTTACCATTCAAAATGCATGTAAAGTAATCTTTTTTTTTTCAAATTTCTCTACTAGCTCTAACTAAAACAACTAGCTCAAGGGTGCGCGGCACACCTCGGCTTGGGCTGTTGCCTGATACATGCAATTCGCGACCTATCTGAGCTCACCTAAGCTAAGCTAACTATTCATACATATATGAGTTGTTGAAACATATATGTGTACCAAGCATACATACCT